>PVIH01002983.1:0-100692 GCA_004025045.1 Sigmodon hispidus
TTTTTTTTTTTTTTTTTTTTTTAAACTTTATTTATTTATTTATTTGCCTTGGTGTTTGCCTGGAACTGGAACTACAGACAGTTGTTAGCTGCCATGTGGGTGCTGGGAATCGAACCCGGGTCCTCTGGAAGAGCAGACAGTGCTCTTAACCGCTGAGCCATCTCTCCAGCCCCCTTATTCCTATTATTCTTAGAGTTAGTCTTTTCATGGTATCTCAGATTTCCTGGATGTTTTATTCTGGAAGTTTTTGGATTTAACATTTCCTTTGACTGATGTATCCATTTCCTCTATCTTGTCTTCAATGCCAGAGATTCTTCCTTTCATCTCTTGTATTCTGTTGGTAAATCTTGCCTTCCAGGTTCTTGTTTGAGTTACTGATTTTTTTTTTCATCTCTAGATTTTCCCCAGCTTGGGCTTTCTTTCTTGATTCTATTTTCAGGTCTTGAACGGTTTTATTCATTTCACACCACTGTTTGTGTTTTCATAGATTTCTTTAATGGATTTATTCATTTCCTCTTGAGGATCTCTATCATATTCATAAGGCTATTTTGTGTGTGTGTGTGTGTGTTTTTTCTCCCACTTCAGCTGTGTTGCAGTTCTCAGGGCCTGCTGGGATCTAGTGGAGACTATTATCCTGGCTATTATTGATTGTGTTTTTATGCCAGCATCTAGGCATCTTGATTTGGAAAGATTGTAATTCTAGGTGCTGTTATCTGGTCTGGTCTTTTTTTGGTGAGTGTTTTGTTTCTTGGTTTCTGTTGCCTTCTCTGGTTCCTAGAAGAGTGTAATGGTTGTGTATTGCTTGGTAGTAAATTCTTCTGGGGTCTTGACAGGTGTGGACAATGAGGGGGATGTTTCTGGTAAAATGTGGTTTTGGGTATCGGGAGCTGACTTAGGAAAAGAAATGGGCTTCGGGGAGAGCTGAGAAGGTCCTCAGGAAGAAAGAAAGCAGGGATCCACCTGGTTTTGCTTAGTCCATTGGGAATGGGGGCAGAGAATGTGGAGAGGCCACAGCAGAAAGTCTGCAGCAGAGCTGGGATGAGACTGGGGAATTGGACTTGGAGGAGAGGAGAGAGATAAAGATCTGCAGTTAGCATCATGCTTGGCTGGCTGGAGGGTACTGTGTATTCCTAGGGAGTGCCTTCTGGGGTAAAGCAGTGAATGGGAGGAGGGAGGGAGGAGAGAAAGACCTGTGTGGTGCACTGGTGGTGTGTGTGTGTGTGTGTGTGTGTGTGTGTGCGCGCGCACGCGCAGGTAGTCTTCCGCAGAGCTGGGGATAAGGCTGGAAGGTTTTGGAGGGGTAGAGAAAAAACAAAGATCTGCAGTTAGCCTACCTGCTTCCCTGGCTAGAGACAAGGAGAAGCATTTACAGCAAATACATCTGAAAGTTTCCCCCTTACTATGTCACTTACCTCCATGTGGTCCTTATCCACACCTTCATATTATTTGTATATAAATACAATCATTTTATACTCTATCTTGTTTTTAATATATCATCAATATTTCATACAGTTCTCTTATATCATCAATATTTCATACAGTTCTCTTAAGGCATTTTAATAAAATATTCTGTAATTAGTTTACTGTGACTCCTTTATTTTTTAGTCATTTTTGTTCCTGTCTTAGTTGTTACTAATATTCATTTGCTATTTATTACAAATAAAATAAATGAGAAAGCTAATAAAATACAGCTATATGGCAGCCTATGTGGCAGATGAAAGAGCTATCAAAAAAGGCAACCCTAAACCAAAAATGATTTTGTGATCTTCTCTTTGGGAATGAGATAAAAACAATATCCATTTTCTATTCACATCCATTTGTATTATTATGGGATAGCTGGCTTTTGCCCAGAAACTTGTTGTCTGCCAGGAAAGGCTCCTATCTCATTCGGTAGCAGGAGTCACAAGCTAAACTCTAGGGAAAGTAATGAGGTGGGATCTGATGATGAAGATGGGGGCCTAGAAGAATGTGAGATCCCAGAAGGAGCATATTTAAAGAGAAGAATGAAAGACAAGATTTGGGGGAATGGCCCTCAGTATAGTACTGGGGAGACAGTTGGGGACAGAATAGAGGAAGCAGGGGGTTGATGTCAGAAGACCTGGACCAAGAGGAACATGGAGTTAAACATGCAGACCAGAACCTTGAGAAAGCAATGCCACTCCTGAGAATTTTGCTGGTGAAAGGAAGAGATGAGAGCTGTACTTTTTTTTGAGCCTGTCCTGAAGGTTGTGCTCAGGCACTAGTGTGTGAGTCTTATCTCCTTATCTCTTCTTATCTCCTTCACAAGAATCTACAACAGCCGGAATCCAGCAGGCTGCTTCACATTGGCTGTTCTTTAGCAGACTCTGTCCCACATCCCTGCCACCAGCCAGTACTGGACGACTAAATTCCAAAATGCCACTCCTTTCCACACAGGAGTTAGAGAGATCAAGAGTGGCTATTAGATTACAAACAGGAATTGAAAACTGGATTGCTCACAGACTCAATCCACCCATGCTGGGTGATGCTGTGCGGGTACCACCACACTTCCTATACCAGGGACATGAGCCCATTTGGCTGTCTTGTCTAAAGTACCCACCACAGAGAAAAGGCCTGTGGAGCCCTGGATCCCAGGCAGGGGGGACAGCTGTGATCCCATGGCTCTTCCCTTCAACCTGAGCTAATTATGATGTATTTTTTCAAAGCACCAGGAACATGTTTTTGGAAGTGAGAGTTTTCCCAAGCGGTGTTGGCTGGACTCCAGTTCGTTTCTATTCATATGAGGGCAGAGATGGACGGGCACATGGTGTGACAGTTCTCAGACCTCACTTTTGTTTCTGCTCAATCCCTGGTCCTTTTAGGCGGCACAATGAAAATGCTTTGGTCAGCAGGGTCAAGCAGGATAACCAGAGAGGAATGTGAAAACGAGATTATAGGTTGTGATTAGAGGCAGGGATGTGTGCTGATTGTCTTTCAGCACGTGGTCTGAACTAAGGCCACCATTTGTCATAAAACAAACTGTCTGGTGCTCGGGGGGCAAAGACCAGATGACAACGGCGCTTTAGCATGCTTTGTTCAAGTAAACGAAGCACCATTGTTTGGAAAACAGAAGCGACGCTTACAAACAGTGAAAGGATTTCCACATTTTCATATTTTTGTGCTTCTAAAGAGTGCAGGTGCTTTTGGGGTTCTTTTACTAGCCTACGTAGGTGCGGTGTGGGCTTTTGTTTATAGGATAGGGTCATTCATGAAAGTCAGCTAGTGTAAGCTGGAGACAGCGGCTATCCCACAGTTGAGACCTGAGGCAGGGTCCTCGGGTTAAGGTGGAGGACAGTCTTCCTGGAAGGCAATTCAGTAATTTCATCTTAGACTTCAGCTCCCCCGCTTCAGCAACCTGCTCCGAGGCATCTGACTTGAAAAAAATAATCAGTTGGAACTGGGGAGATATATAGCACAGCAAGTGTCAGGACTACAGTTAGGATCCCCAGGAAATTATGAAAATGTTTGGCGAATCACTTGTATCTCCAGCTTCTGAAGGTGGGGATCACCAGAGTAACGCTCCCAGCAAGACTGGTCATGACTGTGAGCTCTGGGTTTCATAGACAGATCCTGACTCAATGAATACAGTGGAAGTGCACTTGAGATGGATTTTCTACATTACCTTTAAGCCTTTATGCTGGCACACATGCACGCCACATGCAAAAACGTGCACACACATATGTGCATCACACACACATGAAAAATGGAGAGAAAAAAATGTTTGTACTAAATTGGCTTCTAATTAAACAAATTGTTATACAATGAAATGGTGGAATCTATTTATTTATCTTGTTGTTGCTTGGGTTTGAGACAGGTGCCTCATGCTGTAGTCTAGGCTATCTTCAATCTGCTTTGTAGCCCAGGCTGGCCAGATCTTGGTGATCATTTCTTAACTTGCCAAGTATCAGGATTACAGACGTGACTGTACACTTGATTCAAGTATCTCCTCCAGGGATATGGTGTGTGTGTGGGGGCCGGGGAATACACACCTTTAATCTGTCCACACCTTCTGCTAGAAGTCTATGTAAAGACAATGAAAGATGGCAGGTGTCTTTCTTCCTTGTCTCTTTGCCATTGTGGTGCCAGCACTTTCCCTCAGTGGCACTGGAGCCTCCTCTTCCTCCTCTTCCTTCTTTTTCTTCTTCTTCTGGATTCAGCATATACAGAACACCAGCTGAGACACCCAGCTTCGTGGGACCAAGCACCTACTAGATTCTTGAACTTTCCATTCACAGCCAGATGTTGAACTAGTTGGACTGCAGCCTATAGATCTTATAAATCTGAAGAAAATACACTCATGTAGAGAATGTTTATGAAATAATAGAAAAAATATAAGGGGAAATATGTGTGAACATACAGGTAAAAGATAACATAAGTCAGTGGTGATGCCCGCCTTTGATCCCAGCACTCAGGAGGCAGAGGCAGGTGGATCTCTGTGAGGTCAAGGACAGACTGGGCTACAGACATTGTCCTGGACAGTCAGGACTGTTACACAGGGAAACCTGGTCCAGAAAAACAACAACAGAAACTGTAAACCAAGCCGAGTTGTGAATAAAAACCCGTTCAGAGAGCTCCTTCAAGCCCTTGTGCTTATACTTGCCCTGTAGCAACTCTTGATGCAGTGATTTATTTAAGCAGAGGGGAGACTTAGAATTCATTAGATTTTGGATTTGTGGATGGGGTCCCTCCTTAGATTTGACAATATTTTATCTTTTCATATATTGTCCCATCTTTCACCTGCCTCCTTCTTTCAGGCATGTTCTTTTTCTTCTTGTTATTTGTTTTGGTTTTCATGACAAAGCTTCTCCTAGACAACAACTCAACACTGTTTTGTTTTGTGTTTTCATCTGTAGCCCTCTGGTTATAGAACTTGTGGTCAGTGTTTCAGTGCATCTGGTGTTTCTGGGCCTCATATTCTCCAGAGTGCAATGGAAACAGATTGGACCTTGAAATGTAACTGCATGGTGGAGTGATGTTATATCAATTAAGGGGATATGAAAGGTATCCTATTTAAATTTCAGATGTAAGAGAATGTCTACCAAGAGACTTGGTCACATAGTCTAAATTTAAATCACCTTTGCTGTTGTGTGAAGGATAGCTGTATCATAGACTAATTATGACCTGGTTAAATATATAATGTGATTGCCATTCACTGTTAGATAGTTCTATCTCCATTATACATATAAGCATTCTATTCCATAATCAGGCTCTGTATGTAATTGTGAGCTGGTTATTGTTTTGGCAGTTCAGAGTGAAATAAGGTGATCAGATTGTGTGAAGTTGACAGGAGATGGACTTGTGAGGTTGTTCTTGGATTTCAACTTGACTACAGTGTATACAATTAAGGAAAATGCAACAATGCCCTGGCACCCTGCTCAGGGGTTTTTATTACTCATGTGAAGGGGAAGACTTACTTCTTATCTACATTGGTGGGACGTGTGGTAGTTTGAACATAATTGGCTCCATAATCTCTTGGAGACTAGCTCTCTTGGGAGGTGTGGCCTTGTGGAAGTACCAGTGGCTTTTTTGAAGAAAGTATGCCGTGGTGGAAATGGGTTTTGAGGTCTCTTTTGCTTAAGCATTGCTCAGTGTCATAGTTCATTTCCTGTTGTCATTGATAAAGATGTAGCCATCTCCATGTCTACTTTGTACTATGGTCCCCACCGCAATGATAATGGACTGCATCTCTGAACTGGAAGTGAGCTACCCAACTAAGTGATTTCCTTTATAAATGTTGACTTGGTCATGGTGTCCCCTCATAGTAATAGAAGCCTTAAGTATAATAAAGTGGGGAAAAGATTTATTTAATTCAGATATTTTGAGGTAGACAGACACACTTCTTATCTGGGACAGACCTGCAGAAAGTCTACATAAAGCACATAGAAGAAGCAAGTGTCTTTTTTTGCCAATTTGCATGACATGAGTGTGTGGAGAATCTCTGCTACAGGAACTCAAGGGAGGAGGGCAGAAGTTCATGATCATCATTCAGTTGAAAGTGGACTGTATGATAGTCTGGGATAGCTGAGATATTGTCTCAAGAAACTCAACCCAAGACAGCCTACCAAGGAACAGATGAAGGGTTTCCCCTATCCTTGAAAATTAATGCTTTGGCCCCTGTTCAAGGTAATTTTTTTATACTGTCCTCAGTGTCCTTTGCTTTAAAATGAACACAGCAGGAAAACCTTCTATCACACTGGGTAACTAACAGTCATTCTGTCATGGTGTCTACTCCACTGTGATCATATTCTGTTTGTTCTCTGACAAATCTTGTCTGAAGATCTGAGGGAAGAGCCATTTACTAGATAACGCTGGAGCCCAGGCCATGGAGGCACACAGCTTTAATACCAGTACTTGGGAGGATAAACAGGAAGACCAGGAGTTCCAGGACACCCAGGCCTACACCAGATGGAACCAATGTTAGAAGAGAATCAGAGCCAGGTGTGTGAGTGGTGCTCTCACATTTAACCTTAGCACCAGAGAGGTGCAGACAGAAATATAAGAGAAATGAAGCAGGATCTGAGGCCTTTCAGTCTGAAGATTCATAGACACAGGATCTTCTCCTGTTAAGCCAAAGGATCCAGAAGGTAAAAAGTCTTAGTGGCTGACTCCTTTATCTCTCTGGTTTTTAAGCTTTTACCCCTACATCTGGTTCTGGGGTTTTATTATTAAGGCCACTTGGGATTCATACTAAACCTAACCATAATATTACTATAGTTGCTACATTATAAGTGTAATTTTTCTACAGTTGTAAATCATAATGTAAATATTGTGGTTTTTTTTTTCTGGTCTTAGGCCTTCCCTGTGACAAGATCAGTCTACCTCTAGATGTGTCCTGCCCCACATGTTGGGATCCACTGTGCAAGATGAAAAAACTGTGTTTTTCTGTAGGACAGAGAAGTTTCTATGACAGAGGTTTGTGGTGATTATATATATATATATATATATATATATATATATATATACATATAAATCAGCCTGGAATATCAGAGAACATAATCACCCACAGTCAAGCCATGAAGGCCAGAGAGTCATGACATCCCCCTTTAATCCCATCACTTGGTTGACCAAGAGAAGCTCATGCCTCTAATCCCTCACTAGGAATGACCAAGTGGTGACTCATGCCTTTAATCTAATCACTTAGGAGACAGACTTCTTGCTGGATTTTTGTGAGTTGTAGGCCTAATAGAGAACAGTAGTAGCTCATACCTTTAATCCTATGATACAGAGTTGAACCAGTATAGCTGGTCCAGGAAAATATATAAGGCAGGAGAAGACAGAAATTCAGTTATTCTGTAGAAGTGACTAGCTAGTCTGAGGATCTTGAATCTAGCATTCACTCTGTTTGGCCTGAGAAGTTGGCTGGGTGAGAATTGACTGTGTTCTGTTTCCTCTCCCTGATAGTGAATCTTTTCCCCAATATCTGGTTCCGGGTTCTCATTATGTCCTGATAGAGTTCATGAAGCACAGGTGGTCAGGTGCTGCAGTACAGCAACACTGACTGAATGAGGGTAAGCAGTGTTCTTGGCCTGGCCCAGAACTGGCCTGCAGTGTGGCCTCCATCATAGAAGACCTCTCCCACTCCTGCCCTCTCTAAGGGTGCTCGTTCTCTCCATTCCCAATCTCATCCCTGCCTTTTTCTCTTTTTGCCCTCTGGTGAAGAAGTTGACACGTTCCTCTTCTCTAATTATTATGGATTAGCCAAAATTTTAGGAATGATTCTTAGTTTTAAAATAGTACATCCACAGGCTGGAGAGATGGCTCCGAGTTTAAGAGCACTGTGTGCCTTTCCAGAGGTCATTAGTTCAATTCCCAGCAACCACATGGTTTCTCAAAAAGATCTACGACAAGATCTGGTACCCTCTTCTGGTGTGCAGGTATATATATGCAGGCATAACATTGTATATATAATAAAATAAATAAATACTTTAAAAATAGTAGATCTAAAAAGTCCTGCTTGTCTCAGCTTTTTAATAAAAGTTTACATGAAATTTAACAAATGAGCTAGAATACTAAATTGACTGGCTGAGGTGACTCACATTCTTAATTCCTTCATTCCAGTTAGTGGTGTAGATACAGGTGGATCAGTGTAATGTCCTGAAGAGTTAAGTCTAAATTATAGTGAGTTCCAGGATAACTATATAGAAACAAAACAAACAATTAAAAACCACTGTCTCAAAAACAAAATTGAAGATGGTTGACCTTGATTTGCTTTGATTTTTTGATAATGTTAATTGAGACTGAGTTCTAGAAATCTATGAGACCCTCCTGTCTCAGCCCCTGAGTAGGATCTGAAGTTTCAAACTATTGTCTCCTTACCCACCAGGTAGGCGGGGCCAGGGTCAGCCACAACCAAGAGCTTTATAAAGGGCCAGATGTCCACAGGTTTGTTAGACTTCGGCAGTGCAGAGAAGTGAGCAGAGCTCTTTCTCCACACTCCAGACTCTGCTGAAGACACAAACCCCAGAGAAATCCAGTTCTGTGACTCAGGGGGGCAAAGCAGATCTCAGCAGCAAAGAAGGTATGTGTGTTGGGGGTGGGGATCCTGACTGTGTTCTGGAGGATGGCTGGGACACTTGAGCTTCAGTTCATCTTAGGAGGTTTACAGTGTGCTCTGCCATGCTTCCCCAATGCATGTGGATATGAAATCATTTGTCAGTCATGCAAGTCTCATGCAAGATGTTGGTACCATGTTCACCTTACAGACAAAGAAAGCAGGCCAAGACATAGTTCGCCATCTTGAATGTAATCTATCTCTGAATTTACAGAGGTTCAAAAGCCAGAATTATTCTTGATCTTGGGCTGGCTTGTTTACATTTTGTTGGGGAGGATTGAATGAATCCAAGGCTAACCCACAACCTACTGAGTTTGGCCCTGAACTGCTGTATATCCATGCACCTTTGAGGAAATAATTTAGATCCTATCCACCAGCCAAACATTCATGTTCTTTGCAGGCAATGGACAAGCATTGGGCCTTTGATTTTCTGATATCTTAAAGTGTTTGAAGCACAGCTGGGATTTATTAGAGTTTAATATGGATTTTAAGTGGGAGGGCAATAGGTAGGAGTTTGGGGAGAATTGTAGCTGGAGAGAGTGTGAGGTCTTCTCAAGGACAGTTCTGTCTGTTTCTCATCTGTTCCTTTCACAGGGGTACCCTAATTTTTCCTGGAATCTCCCTGTTCAAATGACACCCAAGCTTTCCATAGAAGAGAATGTACCAGCATCTGTAGGTGGGGGAAGAAGAGTCCGATGTGTGCTGATGCTGCATAGTCTGTGACTTTAATCCACCTAAAGCTAACAGACCAGTTCCTGCTGCACTGCATAGTTTTAATATTTATTTTTATTCATTTCTGAACAGAGAAAAGCAATTTAAAGTTCAAGACACAGTTAAGACACCAAATGGACCACAATGGGCAGCAGGAAGGCCGAAGGCCCTCAGGTAATCAGAGTGAAATCTGTCCTTAACTAAAATCTCTCTATATATATACATATGTGTGTGAATGTACATGTATATATACATATATATAATATAAATACATATACATTTTATATATAAATAAGTACACCCTTTTGTGATTCACGGGCTTATTTGAAACCCTAGATGTTGACTCCATTTGTGGGGAGGATAATGATGTACTCAGTCATTTTACATCTTTATTATTCTCTCAGTATATGTAGAGGTTCAAAGGCTGTGATAAGCTCCCTAGAGTGTGGGCGAGGTGGTTATGAGTTTGTAGAGGGACAGCTTTTCCAATCCACTTGTCCTGTGAGAGCACCTTTTATTCTGAAATGTATTTCCTTATTTATTTGTTTATTTAAAATTATTATAAACCATACTCACCATTGCTCCCTTCCCGCTCCTCTTCCCAGTTCTCCCCCTGCTTCTTCCTATCCCATCACCCCATCCACTCCTCAGAGAGGATAAGGATGCCCAGGGTGAATCGATGAGGTAGGGCATATGCAGTTGAGGCAGGACCCAGACTCTTTCACCAGAATCAAGGCCAACAAGGTGTTCCTCTGTAGGGAATGGGATCTAAGAAGCCAGTTTATGCATCAGAAATAAATTCTAGTCGCACTGCCAGAGGCCCCAGAAACTGCCCATGCCATTTGACTGTCATCTCTATTCAGAGGGCTTAGTTTAGTCCCATGGAGGTTCCCAGCTGTCATTTAGGAGTCAGGGAGCTCCCAATAGCTTCGTTCAGTTGTCTCTGTGGGCTTCCTCATCATGATCTTGATCCCTTTGCTCACATAATCTCTCCTCCCTCTTTTCTGCTGGACTGGAAGCTGGACCCAGTGCTTAGAGCTAGATCTCTGTATCTGCTTCCAACAGTTATGAAATGAACGTTCTATAATGACAATGAGGGTGGTCATCAGTTTGATTATGGGTGACGGCAGGTCTGTGTTTGCCACTATTGTATTAGTTTTACATCAATATTCATAATGGGGATCTGTTTGTAATTCTCTTTTTTTTTGGTTGCATCTTTGTGTGGTTTGTGTATTAGGGTGACAGTAGCCTCCTGCAAAGAGTTTGGCAATGTTCTTTCTATTTCTTTTGTATAAAACAATTTGAGGAGTATTGGTATTAGTTCTTCTTTAAAATTCTGGTAGAATTCTGCACTGAAGCCACCTAGCTCTGAGATTTTTTTGCTTGGGAGACATTTCATAACCCTTTCTATTTCCTTAGAGGTAATAGTTCTATTTAAGCCATGTATCTGCTCTTGATTTAGTTTTGCTATGTGGCACCTGTTCAGGAAGCTGTCCATTCCTTTTAGGCTTTCCTATTTTGTGGAGTACAGTTTTTTTTTAATGTATGACCTAATGATCCTGTGGGTTTCTTTGGTGTTCTTTATGTCCTCACTTTCCTTTCTGGTTTTGTAGATTTGGATCCTCTCTCTATGCCTTTTAGTTAGTTTGGATAAGGGTTTGTCTATCTTATTTACTTTCTCAAAGAACCAACTCTTTGTTTCACTGATTCTCTGTCTTGTTCTCTTTGTCTGAATATTAATTTCAGCCCCGATTTTGATTATTTCTGGGTGAGTTTGCTTCTATCCGTTCCAGAGCTTTCAGCTATGCTGCTGCTAAATCTCTTGTGTGATATTTTTCCAAATTTTTTTGTAGGCACCTAGTCCTGCAAACTTCTCTCCTAGCACTGCTTTCATTGTGTCCCACAAGTTTGAATATGTTGTGGATTCATTTTCATTAAATTCTTGGAAATCTTTAACTTCTTTCTTGACTGAGAGGTGGTTCAGTTGAGAGATGCTCAGTTCCCATGGGTTTGTGGGCTTCTGTGATCTGTGCTGTTGTCCTGAGGTTGAGCTCTAATGTGAGTCCATGGTGTCTGATAGGAAACAAGGGGTTATTCCCACTTCTGTATCTATTCATATTTGCTTTGTGACCGAGTATGTGGTCAGTTTTAGAGAAAGTTCCTTGGGGTGCTGAGAAGAAGGTGTATTCTTTTGTGTTTGGGTGGAATGTCCTGTATATATCTGTGTAGTCCATTGAAGTCACAATATCTGTTAACTCCCTTATTTCTCTGTTAAGTTTCTGTCTGGAAGACCTATGCCTTAATGGGAGTGCTGTATTAAAATCTTTTACAATTAGTGTGTGTGGTTTGATGAGAGGTTTAAGCTTTAGTAATGTTTCTTTTATATATGTGGGTGTTCTTGTATAGGGGGCAGCAGTGTTCAGCTTTGATATTTCTCCTTGATGAATTTTTCTTGGGATGAATAATTAATAGCCTTCCTGAACTATTTTGATTGAATTTAGTTTGAAGTCACTTTTGTTAGGTATTAGGATGGCTACACCAGCTTGTTTGTTGAGTCCATTTGATTGGAAAGCCTTTTGCCAGCCCTTTACTCTGAGGCAGTGTCTGTCTTTGAAGTTGAGGTTGTTGGTGACATGAGAACGGACACACACACACACACACACACTACCAGAGCCACACTAGAGTTTATTCAGGAAAGTTACCAGGCCAGGACAAGGGAAGAGAAGCAGAAGAGAAAAGAGAGCAATCTGTCAAGTGGTGTCTCCTTTTAAGAGGAAGAGTGGGCACAGATTCACTTTGGCACATCTAGGGGCAAGCCCTCTGTAATAAGGAGTGTTGTGTTCTGTTGGCGCTGTGTTGGGTTTGCCATGTGGCTTTCACTGTTTCCATGAAAAAGTCAGGTGTTAATCTGATGGATCTGCCTTTGAAAGCTACTTGGCTTTTCCAGTGCAGCTCTTAATATTCTTTCTTAATTCTGTATGTTTAATGGCTTGATTATTATGTGGTGAGAGGACTTTTGGGGGGTCTGGTCTATTTTCTGTTCTGTAACCTTCTATCTTTAAGGTTATCTTTAACCTTCTTTAGACTGGGAAAGTTTTCTTCTATGATCATTGTGACTATATTTTCTATGACTTTGAGCTGGTACTCTTCTTCTTCTGTTCCTATTATTGTTAGTTTTGGTCTTCTCATAGTGTCCCAGATTTCCTGAAGGTTTTTTGTTATGTCTATTTGGTTTTGGTGGGTTTTTTTTTTTGACTCATGTATTCATTTCCACTATCAAATCTTACACTCCAGAGATTCTCTCTTTCATCTCTTATGTTTTGTTGGTTATGTTTGCATCTGCAGTTCCTGTTCTTTTACTCAGACTTTCCATTTTAAGCTTTCCCTTGGTTTGTGGTTTTTTTTTTGCTTCTATTTCAACTTTAAAATCTTGAACCATTTTTCAACTATTTGATTGCTTTTTCTTGATTTTCTCTGAGGGATTTAATGATTTCTCCCTAGTTTTGTTTGTTTTTTTTTTACAAGTTCTTTAATTGAGTTTTTAAATTTCTTCTTTATAGGCTTCTATTACCTTCATGAAGTTACATTTAAGGTCCTTCCTTTCTGCTTCTTCTACATTGGAATATTCTGATCTTGTAGAATCACTAGATTCTTGTAGTGTCATACTGTTCTTTATGTTGTTATATGTATTCTTGTACTGGTGTCTCCCCATAGCTTTTTGGATCAGTACAGGATATGTCTGAGTCTCAGGGAGCTGCACTTTGTCCAGTCTGCTCTACCTGTATCTCTGTCTCAGAGAGTCACTCTTGGTCCAGTCTGAGCTTCTGGTGCTTTTAGCATACTCTGTGTAGCACAGAGCTATTGTTGGTCCAATGGGAGCTGACATCTTCTGGTATTTCTGGGAGCCCCACTTGGCCCAATAGGGGCCTGCTGATTCTGTGTCTCAGCAGTTTTGCTCTTGGCCCAGAGGAGCTCTCGATCCAATATAAACTGGTGAAATCCGTGTCTCAGGAAGCCTCTATTTATCCAATAAGGACTCCTTATCCAATAGAGGTTGGCAAAATCTGTGTCTCAGGGAGCTACTGAGGTAGCAGGGTGATGAGAATTTGAGGAATATGATGGTTCTTGTAGAGAGCAGTGTCTAACCATCTGGGGTGTTTCAATGGGCAGAATATAAGCCCACAGGAGTCTTTCCTTCTGGCCTGAGATTGGAGAAGTAATGGTTATGAGTGGGGTCCAGGGATTGTGCCCTGCAGCTGAGGTTCCTGAGACTGGTGTAGTGTAACATACTGCTAGATTTAATAGGGGCTGGAAGAAACTTTATCAGTAATCAACTGAGGTCTCAGGGTGATAAGAAGGTTTCAGTCATTGGATAAGTCTTGCAGATGGCAATGTCCAGCAATCTGGGGTGTTAATGGGGAATACCAGCTCCAGCAACCTTTTCTGCCAGCCTGGTGTTGGGGTATCAAATCTCTGAAATATATTTTCTAAAAGTGAAGACACATACACTTTTGCACTGAGTGTACACCTTGTAACTATAGACTGGGTGGATGCTGATCTAGGGCTAGAAAGCATGACTTGATACTCCCATGGTATGTAAATGAGGCCACTCCCAGCTGATCAGAACCTTCTTCTGCAGGAAGAATGCTCATGAAAAGTACAGATGTGCATTTCTATGATGTCAATGGTACTGATCCCATGCCCCTGTCTCTTGCAGGTCCTTCCTGTAGGTCATGGACTGACTCTGAAATTCGGATCTTCCTTATGAAGTGGAAAATAGTTGAACAGGAAATTGGCCACCCAGGAAAAAAGAGCCACAAGAAGGCCAAGGCTCTCTGGCAGCAACTCTATCAGCGAGGCCTGAGGAAGAGCTGAAAAAGCAGTTTTAACTTGCTGTTCACTATGAAGAATCTGCACAAGACTCTATGTAATGAAAGACCAGGGATTGAACCTTTGCTTTCTTCTTGTGCGGAGGCCCTGTATAGGATTCTGGGCCAGAGAGTCCAGGAAAGCCACTTCTCAAGTTAGACCTTTCTGTATAGTCCCCTGAAGCCCACCAGTGTCAGCATCAGGTGGCCTGTCCTCTTGAGCATAAGGCAGAGTACAGAATGTAGGCGATCCCCATTTCCACAGGCCTCCATGGCAAATAGTAAGCAATGTTGGCCTCTGTCATGTCTGACTTCTTCTTCCACTCCTGGAAATGGAACTGGGACTTTTTCTTTTTTTTATTATTTTTGAAAAATCAATATCACACTTATATAAAAAGCAAAATATTCATCTTAGCTAAAATCAAACAAACAAAACCCACACAGTAATTAAAGTTCTCTTTTCTCAAAAATATATGAAATATAAAAAAGTACAATTGAAAGCTTCCCAAGCCAGATTAGGCTCAGCTACAGATAAAGGAAACATAGTAGGTCACAGATAATGCCCACGGATTCACTATGGCCACCACAATTTTTTGCTAAGCAACCCTTTACAGTCAAACCAGAAATTTTCTCTGTGTATGTGTGTTTTAAATCACTTTATTCACCCATCATCTTTCAGTGAAATAAGAATGTTTCTGTTTAAAGACCACTAATGAGTGAGCACATCCCCTGATTATCCTTCTGGGTTTGTAAGACCTCACTCAGGAGGATATTCTCCAAATCCATCCATTTGTCTGCAAATTTTAGGATATCATTTTTTCTTACTGCTGAGTAGTACTCCATTGTGTAGATGTACCACAGTTTGTTAATCCATTCCTCACCTGAGAGGTATCTAGGTTGTTTCCAGGTTCTTGCTATTACGAATTATGCTGCTATGAACATAATTCATAGCTTTTGGGGTATGAATGTGTATCTTTAGGGTATATGCCAAATAGTGTTATTGCTGGATTTGGGGAGAGTGATTCTCATTTTTTAAAAAAGATTTATTTATTTATTACATATACAGTATACAGAAGAGGGCACCAGATGGTTGTGAGCCATCATATGGTTGCTGGAAACTGAACTCAGGACCTCTGGAAGAACAGTCAGTGCTCTCAACATTTGAGTCATCTCTCCAGCCCTGGAACTGGGACTTTTCCATAGTTGATATTTTCACTGAGACCAGGCAATTCCTGAAGGTGATTCAGGGTGAAGTAGGACACCATACTTATAATCCCTCTCCTGTTTCTTTTCTTCCTAGGACCTCCCTGTGATGGAGCTGGTAACCACCTGCTTCCTGTGTATCCTCAACCTCAATGGGATTGCAGTCTCTTGCCAAGCAGCCTTGGAATTATGGCTTTCCTGTACCTTCTGGAGACCTTCAAGGGTACCCATCACAGATGATGTCCAGTGGGGATTTTCTGATTCCCTGATGGAAGACCTTGGAAGCCAGCTATTTTTTGATAGTCCCATATCACTGACCTCCTTTGTCTTTGGAAACACCAGCCTTCATCAGCCATGGATAACTTCTGATTACAATGAAGGCCCTCGGGGAAGACTAGTGGAGGTTTTTTTTTGTACTTTAAAAACATCTGAATCTTTGTTTTGTATGTGTATGCATTTTCTCTACCATCTCTTCATAGACTAATGCACAATCAATAAAAATCTATAAACTTCTGTCTCATCATTGTCATTTGAGTGAGGTGTGTGATTTGGAGCTGGTCAGGGTTCCTTCCTGGGCGGTCTGGGACCTGCTCTCTATCCTCTATGTACATCAGAAATCTGGCATTGAGTTTCCTGTACTACAAGGGGCACCCTCCTTCAATAGATAAACACTGTTTCCATTAACTATCCCTCTTGTAGAACTCATGGCCAGTGTTGTTGAGCCTCAAATTCTTCAGAATGCAATGGAAAGCTGTTGCAGCTGGAGATGTACCTGTGTGGTGTGCGGTTGGATTAAACTCTTGTACTTTGTAAATATTTGTCTCTCCTACTGGTTCAATCAATACTCATTGGCCAGAGACAGACAGGAAGTATGGGCTAGGTTAGCAGAGTAAGAAAAGTCTGGGAAGAGAAAGAGAAGAGCAGAGATGCCAGAGAGAATCAGAGGAATGGAGACATAATTGATGTTCTGAGAAATGTTCCTGAGCCCCTTGGCTAGTCATGGGTTAGCTGAAGAGTAAGAATTAGCAAGTAATATGCCTGAGCCATAGGCCAAACAGCATGTAATTAATACAATACTTTGTGTGATTATTTGAGTCTGCTTGTTTAGATCCTGGGACTAGGCTGTGCCAGAATTGCATACTACAAATAAGATTCCAATGTAGGGAAGGTATAACCACAAAAAGCATCAGAAGGCTTAAAAAGTTTTCTAGAATACAGAAATAAAGCACCCCCCCCCAGATTTCTAGCTGCGTCTCTTAAGTGGGTCTTGGTAGAGTGGCATACGGGCTTGAGCTAGAAAATGTTGGACTTGTGACATGCAGCTGCAACAAGGCTGGTTCCCAAAGTCTCACAAGATGCATATGATGGATTTAAGGTTTCTGTTCTTACAGACATAAAGGAACAGAGTCAAAGATGACTTCTTGGTAGCAGTATTTTTTGGAGGTAGATGCCTCTGTTTGCTGGCAGCAAGCAGAGGTGTGGCTCCTTTAACAGATGCTTCCTGACTCAGCATGATTGGCAAATCATGTGTGGCTTTTTAAGGGGCCCTGCTGCCAAATACTTAAATGAAGTCACATGAAGAGTGGGTAGAGATGCTTTACTTGGTGGCAATGTGGCAAAATTTCTCACAGTTGTTATGGTAAATGTGGCTCCTGCCAGCACCTCTGCTATGAAGCTAAATTCTCTATGAAGCTAAATTAAGGAGCTGGGTAGAGCAAGACTCCATAGCCAGGCCTTTAATCCTAGCCACACATTAGCAGAATAAAGGTGTGTCAGAAACACAAAAGGATGAGATACTCAGTAAAGGTTGTAAAGATTAAAGGGAAAATCCTCTGAACTGTTTACAGTATGTTAGAAATACAGGTAGGCTTTGGGGAGAAAAGAAAAAAAAAGGATAGAGAAAGTTTTTTAAAAAAATAAATTATATGAAATAAATATGAAAAGATAGAATTTGCATAGTGTATGTTATATTTTTTTTGAATTGTTTGACTGCTGAGGAAGGAGCAAGAACTGTTAAGAGACATGTGATTATAAATGCTGCTGGATTAATCAACCTATATATTTTGTAAATACCTTCACTTCAAAATTGAATTCAAAAGATATGTTTCTTAGGAGAAGAGGTTTTCTTTTTATTTCCATAGAAAATAAGAGGTTAGGGTGATTTTATTCTAGGTTAAAGAAAATAAGGTTTGGTCAAGGAAGACTCCTAAAAAAATCCTGATAACTGATACCTTTGAAACTCAGACCTGTGTACAGAGTGGAACCAGAAGTGAGAAGATTCCAGCTCCTGGGCTGCCCATCCTAATAATCCCTCTCTGAGGGCCAGGGTCATACCCAAGGTTTTGATCTCCAGACTCTTGCTAGCAGACAGGCCCTAGGCTTTAGCTGGGAAGGGCTGTCCCCAGCAAACCCTAACAGAAAGACCTCCCATAGCTGGGCTCTGCCTCCAGGGCGAGCTGTGTTATCATAGGTAATCAGGTGCCTTCGAAACGCAGAATTGTATCCAGAGGGGGGTCAAAGATTGTGCAGACCCCTTGCTCAGAGCAGACAGGAGACACACAAGCCCACTATCCACAAATGACTAGGACCTGACTAAATGTGAACCACTGAAGCAATGGGCAGACACCAGTGCAAGAATACATATAACAATATAAAGAACAACAAGGCAACACCAGAAGAAATTAATGGTTCTACATCTACAAGACCTGAATAGAGCAATGAAGAGAAAACAGAAGGAAACAACAGCAAAACACCTTTATGAAGATTATAGAAGCCTTAAGAGGATATAAAAAAATCCCTTAAAGAAATAGAAGAAAATACAAACAAAAAATTGGAAGAGATAAACAAATCCTTGAAAGAAAACCAAGAAAAGGAAACCCAAAAAAATGAAAGAAACATTACAGGAACTAAAAATTTAAATAGAAGCAATAAAAAAGAATCAAAATGAGGCAAAGGTGGAAATAGAAAATCTGAAGAAAAGGGTTGGAACTACAGATACCAGCATAACCAACAGAATCCAAGAGATGGAACAGAGAAATCTCTTGAGTGGAAGAAGCAATAGCGGAAATAGATACATTAGTCAAAGAAAACACTAAAACCAAAAAAGCAATAACACAAAACGTTCAGGAAATTTAAGAGACCATAAAAAGACCTAACCTGAGAATAATAGGAATAGAAAAAGGAGAAGAATACCAGCTCAAAGGCACAAATAATGTATTCAATAAAATCATAGAAGAAAACATTCCCAACGTAAAGAAGGAAATGCCTATAAAGATACAAGAAGCTTAGAGGATACCAAATAGATTAGACCCTCCAAAAAAGTCTGCACGCCACATCCTAATCAAGCCACAAAATATACAGAACAAAGAAAAAATTTTAAGGGATTCAAAAGAAAATGGCCAACTTATCTATAAAAACAGACCCATCAGAATAACACCTGACTATTCAATGGAAACAATGAAAAGAAGAAGGTCTTGGGCAGAAGTTATACAGACACTGAAAGAGCATGGCTGCCAACTTAGACTACAGTGCCCAGCAAAACTATCAATCACCATAGATGGAGTAAACAAGATATTTAATGACAAAGTCAGACTTAAATAAAACCTATCCACAAATCCAGACCTTCAGAAAGCATTAGAGGGAAAACTCCAACCTAAGGATCATAGATACACCCATGTAACCAGAAACAATCGATAATTCCATAGAAGAAAAGCCCAAAGAAAGGAAATACATACAAGCTACCACCAAAAATAACAGAAAATATCAATCAGTGGTCACTAACATCCCTTAATGTCAATGGACTCAACTCACCTATTAAAAAGACACACCCTAACAAGATGGATACAAAAACAGTAGCCATTCTTCTGCTGCATACAAGAAACACACCTCAACCTTAAAGAGAGAAACAAGCTCAGAGTAAAAGGTTGGGAAAAGATTTTCCAATCAAATGGCCCTAAGAAACAAGCTGGTGTTGCCATCCTAATATCTAACAAAGCAGACTTCAAACTAAAATCAGTTAAAAGAGACCAGGATGGACATTACTTATTCATCTCAGGAAAAATTGATCAAGATGAGATTTCAAACCTGAATATTTATGCCCTTAATATAAGGGCACTTTTCTATGTAAAAGAAACACTACTACAGTTCAAATCTCACATCAATTTTCACACCCTAATAGTGGTAGACATCAACACCCCACTTTCACCTTTGGATAGGTCAACCAGACAAAGACTCAACAGAGAAATAAGGAGTCTAACAAAGGTTATGATGTAAATGGATTTAATAAATATTTACAGAAGCTTCCACCCAAACTCAAAGAAATATACATATTTCTCAGAACCACATGGAACTTTCTCTAAAATTCACCGTATAATTGGTCATAAAGCAAATATCAACAGATACAAAAAATGGAAATAATCTCTTGTATCATATCAGACCACCAGGGCCTAAACTTAGAATTCAACAACATCAAAAATCACAGATAGCCTACCAACTCATGGAAACTAAACATCACTCAACTGAACAACCTCTGGGTCAAGGAAGAAATTAAGAAAGAAATCAAAGTCTTCCTAGAATTTAACTAAAATGAATCTACAATGTACCTAAACTTGTGGGACACATTGAAAGCAATCTTAAGAGGAAAATTTATAGCACTAGATGCCTATATGAAAAACCTAGAGAAATACCACACTAGAGAACTAACAGCACAGCTGACCTTAGACCCATTGTAAGCAAACTCATCTAGAAGGAGTAGACAGCAGGAAATAATCAAATTTAGAGTTGAAATCAATAAAATTGAAACAAAAAGAACAATACAAAGAATCAGTGAAACAAAAAGTCGGTTCTTTGAGAAAGTCAACAAGATAGATAAACCCTTATCCAAACTAACCAAAAAGCAGAGAGAGAGTATCCAAATCAACAAAATCAGAAAAGGGGAACATAACAACAGACCACTAGGAAATCCAAAGAATTATCAGGTCATACTTTGAAAATATATACTTCACAAAAATGAAAAACCTAGAAGAATTACGAATGGCTGAAAGGCACTTGAAAAAGTGTTCATCATCTTTAACCATCAGAGAAATGCAAATCAAAACAACTTTGAGATACCATTTGACACCTGTCAGATTGGCTAAGATAAAAGACACAGGCAACAACCTATGCTGGAGAGGTTGTAGAGCAAGGGGAACACTCCTCCATTGTTGGTTGGAGTGTCAGCTTGTTTAGTCACTCTGGAATGCAGTATGGCAGTTTCTCAAAAAACTGAGAATCAATCCCCCCAAGGACCCATCAATACCACTTCTGGGTGTATACCCTAAAAATGCACAGTCACATTCCAATGGCATTAGCTCAACTATGTTCATAGCAGCATTATTTGTAATAGCAAGAACCTGGAAACAACTTAGATGCCCCTCAACTGAAGAATGGATTAACAAACTGTGGTACATCTACACAATGGAGTACTACTCAGCAGTAAGAAAAAATGATATCCTAAAATTTGCAGGCAAATGGATGGATTTGGAGAATATCTTCCTGAGTGAGGTATCACAAACCCAGAAAGATAATCAGGGGATGTACTCACTCATTAGTAGACTCTAAACAAACAAACAAAAAAAGTAAAGCATGCCTAAACTGCAAACCACAACCACTGAACAGCTTGGGATCGGAAACACCTTGGACTAACTTCTTGGATCCCACTCTCCCTAGAGAAACACCTGACTCAGTCTTAATTTTGGGGGTAGAAAACTGGATTTGCCAGGAGTGGAGGCTGAACTAAGCAATATTGGGACCTTGGGACCGCCTGCCCATGGCGGGGATGGGGAGATGTGGAGAAGAGAGAATGACCTGATGTGGTGGGAGGGGGAAGGGACGTTGAATAAGGATATACAAGGATAGAAAATGTGCCTTCTTTATTCATAATAATAAAAAATAAAAATAAAATAAAAAACCTAGAAGAAATGAACAACTTTTGGACAGGTACCATTTACCAAAATTAAATCAAGGTCAGATTAAATACCTAAACAGACCTATAACCCTAAAGGAAAGTGAAGCTGTCATTAAAAGCCTCCGAAGTAAAAAAAAGTCCAGGTCAAGATGGTTTCTTTGCAGAATTCTAGCAGACATTCAAAGAAGAACTACTACCATTACTCCTCAAACTGTTTCACACAGTAGAAACTGAAGGAATATTGTCAAACTCTTTTTATGAGGCCACAATTACCCAAATACCCAAGCCACTCAAAGATACAACAAAGAGAACTACAGATCGATTTCCCTCATGAATATTGATGAAAAAATTCTCAACAAAATTTTGGCAAACCGTATACAACAACATATAAGAAATATTATCTACCACGATCAAGGAGGCTTCATCCCAGAAATTCAAGGATGGTTCAACATACAAAAAACTGTAAATGCCATCCATCATATAAACAAAATGAAGTAAAAAAAAACCTCACATGATCATATCCTTAAATGCTGAAAAAGCCTATGACAAAATCCAACACTCCTTTATGATAAAAGTCCTGGAGAGATCAGGAATACAGGGAAAATGCCTAAATATATTAAAGGTGATTTACAAGAAGCCGACAGCCAACATCAAACTAAATGGAGAAAAACTCAAAGCAATCCCACTAAAATCAGGAACTACATGAGGATGTCCTCTCTCCCCTTATGTATTCAGTATAGTTCTCGAAGTTTTAGCTAAAGCAATAAGAGAACGAAAGGAGATTAAGAGTATACAAATTGGAAAAGAAGAAGTGAAATATCTCTATTTGCAGATGATATGATTGTATACATAAGTAATCCTACCAGGGAACTTCACCAGCTGATAAACACCTTCAGCAATGTAGCAGGATACAACATTAACTGAAAGAAATCAGTACCATTCCTGTACACTAAAGATAAAAGGGCTGAAAAAGAAATAAGGGAAACATCACCTTTTATAATAACTGCAAATAGCATTAAATACCTCAGTGTAATTACAATCAAAGAAGTATCAGATCTGTTTAACAAAACCTTTAAATCACTGAAGAAAGAAATTGAAGAGGATATAAGAAAATGGAAAGATCTCCCATGTTCCTGGATAGGTAGAATCAACATAGTAAAAATGGCAACTCTACCAAAAGCAATCTACAGATTCAATGCAATTTCTATCAAAATCCCAACACAATTTTTTACAGACCTTGAAAGAACAATACTCAATTTCATTTGGAATAACAGGAAAGCCAGGATTGCCAAAACAATTTCACTCAACAAAAGAACCTCAGGAGGCATCACCATCCCTGGCTTCATATTAGGAGATTTTAATACAGACTTTTAACACTATGTGAATGGAAAGGAGAATGAGCTGAAGAGAGTGGGTGAGGTCTTCTCAGGAACAGGCCTTGTGATTCTTACCTGTACCTTCCACAAGGGAACTGCCAATATTCTCTGGAGGCTCTCCCTGGTCACACTTGACAGCCAAGCTTTCCATTAGGTGAGAATGTACCAGCAATAGATGAATCCATTGTTTGCTGATGCTGCATAGTGAGTCCTTAACCCACCTAAAGCTAAGAGACAGATTTCTGTTATATATTTCTGTGATTCTCAAGTTATCAGAGATCCCAGATGTCAAATCAATCTCTGAGGAGAATAAAGAGGCACTCAGTGGTTCCAGATCTCTACCCTTCTCTCAGTATACCTAGAGTTTAGAGGCTGTGATGAGGGCCCTGGACAGTTGCAGGGATGGTTATGAATGTAAGTAGGAACAGCATCCCAAGTACCGCTTGTCCTGTAAGAGATCCTTCTATACTGAAATATAATATATTTTCTAAACTGAAGACACCTACACTTTCCTAGTGAGTATACTCCTGGGCATTATGTGCAGGGCAGATGTCGAATCTGTGGCTGGCAAACAACTGTTGGTAATTTCTTGTTAAGTATATGAGAGCATTTTTGGCTTATCAGTGTGCAGGAAGAGTCCCCAGGAAAAGTTGAGGTGTGCATGTACATACTGTCAAATGTACCAATCCTATACCCCTGTTCATTTCAGGTCCTTCCCATAGGCCATGGACTGACTCTGAAATCTAGATCTTCCTTCTGGAGTGGCAAGTAGTTGAACAGAAAGTTGGCCACCCAGGAAGGAAGATCCACAAGAAAGCCAAGGCTCTTTGCCAGAGGCTCTATCACTGGGGCCTGAGAGGAAGACCTGGCAAAGCTGCTTTGACCTCCTGCTGAGTCTGAAGAATCTGCACAGGACTCTGTGTAAGGAGAGACCTGGAATAGAAATTGTGTTTTTCCCTTATGTGGAGAGCCTCTTCTGGATCCTGGGCTATAGACTCCAGGAAAGCCACTTTCCAGGTTAGTCCCTTCTGTTTGGACCTCAGGAGTCCTCTAGATTGTAGTATCAGCTGGCCTGTCCTTGATGGGCATCGAACACATCACACACTGTAGGCATAGCCCCATTCCCACAGGCCTCTGTGTCAGTCAGTCTTTCTCTGTCACCCCAGGCAATGGAATGTAGATTTGTTTATTGCTGACCGACACATAGGATAGGCAATTACTTAGTGTGATTTTTAGAGAGCGTGAGGTGCCATGCTTTTGATTTCTCTGATTTTTCTCTTTGCAGAACCTCTTTATGATTGTGCTAGTTACCTCCTGCTTTCAATGTACCTTCAACCTCCAATTGTATTTCCTTCTCCTGTGTGTCACCCTAGGGATTTTGGCATCTCTGTATCTTCAGGCAAGCCTCAAGGGAACTCATCACTGATAACATCTAGGAAGGATTCACTGGTTCCCAGATGGGATCCTTGGGATCCCAGCTATCCATTGACGGTTCCACATCTATTTCCTTCCCTTGACCTTGGAGACACCAGCCTTTATGGGCCATGGTCAGCTTCTGATGACAACCAAGGCCCTCAGTGAATCTAAGTGGAGATTCTTGTGTTTTCTCTTAAGTCCTGGGAATCATGTAGTGTTGTAGGTGTATGCATCTTTCCCTACCACCTCAGCAAAGACAAAAGTGCAATCAAATAAATATCTATGAAGTAACTCCTGCCTCATCTTGTCATTTGAGTGGAGGCCGTAAGGATAGAGGGACAGGGGATGTGGTGCTGGGGGGAATTCATCCTGGGAGGCCTGGGACCTGCTCTCTACCCTCTGTGTGCATCACACTCCTGGCTACTGTGTGCATCAGTCTCCGATACTACAAGGGGAACCCTCCTTCTGTAGGCAGCAGCTCAACACTGTTTTCTTCTCTAGTCCTTATAACACGAATTCTGCTGCTAAAATGTAATGAAAGAGACTCAGAGCCAGATATCAGGGGAAAGGCTGAAATATCGAAGAAAGAAGAAACACCACAGTCAAATCTCACCCACTTATCTTCCAACTTCCTCAGCTTTGCTCCTGGTTGCTTCTAATCTGCTGTCTTCCTGAGCCTGCCTTAAATATCTTCTTCCCCCTGCTGTCTCCCATCCAGGTTAGGATTAAAGGCAGGAGCTACTCTATTTGGTAGTCAGCCTTGAACTCACAGAAAAACAGATAGATCTCTGTCTCTGGAGTTATGGGATTAAAGGTGTAGGTCACCATTCCTGGATTTCCCTGTGCTGGAATTAAAGGTGTGTGCCAATGAAGCCCAGCTGTTTGGTCTTGTACTCAAAGATCAAGAATTTCCTAAGCTATGTCTACCTGGTTTTTGACTGTGGATTGATTTCTTGATATTCTAGGTTTTATTAAATATATAACATATCACCACAAGCCCTCTTGTTGGAGACATCATAGTCTGTGTTCTTGAGCCTCAAATTCTCCAGAATGCAATGGAAAGCTGTTGGACCTGGAGATTGAGAGAGTATTCAAAATTATAATTTTTAAATTTCAGATAAATTTCAAGGGTCCTTACCACCTATTCCAGATTATAATGCCTTTGCAATTGTAACAGGGATAGTTATGATATAATATAATATATTATAAATATAAAATATATAATGCATTTGATGTTCTATATTGGACAGCTATGTCACTTTAGGTGTAATTATAACCTGATTAGTGTTTCATTTGCAGATTAAGCATGACATAAAGTTATATCATTGTCATATCAAGAGGGGTGGACTTCTGACTGCTATTTTGGGGGAAAAAACCCCACCTTTAATGCAGATCTTTTGATAGCCTGCTTACTATTGCCCTTCCTAGCAAGTTCATCCCTTTGCTGGTATTAAAGTAGTGATTCTTATCTTATAAAAGTTGTGACCCCTTTGGAGGTTGAAAAGATTTCACAGGATTTACCTAAAACCATAGTATATATCAGATATTTACATTACAATTCATAAGAATAGCAAAATTATAGTTATGAAGTAACAATGCAAATAATTTTATGGGTTGGGGGTTATCACAACAAGAACCATACTAAAGTGTTAAAGCATTAGGAAAGTTGGTTACTCCTGCAGTAGAGGCTACTTCAAGATGCTTGCATATGCTGATGACCAGCTGAGACATTCTGCCTCAAAGAACAGATACTTAATGTATTCTTGATGTATTCTCAAATGTTCTGTTCATAGGTAGCCATTGTTGAGCTGAACCACATAAGTCATTCTAATAAATCCCATATACATTTCCAATAAATCCCATACATATGGCATATATTTATATCCTTTTAATTCTGTAAATTCTGTACTCTAGAGAATCATGACAAATATAGTCACCCGGGCTGACCTTGACTTCCTCCTCCTCTACCCCCAAAGTATTGGGATCACAGGTGTGTGCCACCACACCCAGTTTCAGCTTTATTATTTAGTTCACCAATTCTTTCCTTACCTATGTGTCAAACCTACCCATTGAGTTTTCCATTGTGACTATGCAATCTGCAAGTTTTTATTTACTCTTTATTTATTATTCCTTGTTTTCTGTCTGCATTTCCAGTCTTTCAATTTAAAACATAAGCTGTATTGATAATTCTTAAATCAAAAGTCTCTGTAGGTCTCACCTGTTTACGCTCACTCATGGGACCTCATTTCTTTGTTAATAAGATGATTTTTCCTGAGAGCTGTGTAAATCTAAAGAAAAATCACAATTCTTGCTGCTGGATGAGTTGCCTGAAGCTGGTGGCTTATTGGAGATGGCGGGAAATGCTGCCTCCCTCTTCAAGATTTGAAGACACTTCTCCTGGTATATAGATACCTGAAACCCAAGTCTCAGCTTAGAAATATTTTGTCCAGGGGCTGGAGAGATGGCTCAGTGGTTAAGAGCACTGAGTGCTCTTCCAGCAGGACCTAGGTTCAATTCCTAGCACCCACATGGCAGCTCACAACTGTCTGTAACTCTAGCTTCAGGGCAAGCCACCACTGTATATAAAATAAAAATAAATAAATCTTTTTTTTTTAAAAAGAAATATTTTGTCCAACTGGTGATATAGAGTCATGATACAAATCCAATCAGTCTATAGTGAAGTCACCTGAGCAGATAGACCCCTTCCCATTCAGCACAAATGAAGTTGGTTTGCAGTCTTTGGAGAGATTTCCAGTTCCCTTTCTTCTAATTTTTAAGCTACATCCATTGAAATACTAATATAATGGACTATTTGGTGGCACCCTGGGATGTACACTTGGCTCCTAGCGTCCTGTGAGTCCACGTTCGCTGAAGCTCAAGTTCATCCTAAATACCCTTGTTTTCAGCCATTCTTCACCGTGACCTTGACAGAATAGTGATTACCTCCAGACTCTGATCGGTGGCTTCTGCTTCTTCGCTTCCCTCAGCCATCATCTCCTTTTCTTTGTTTCCTGAGTGTGGGTACAATGTGCTCAGCTGGCTTCCTGTCTCTGCCTTTATGCCTTCCTGGACTGTTGCCATATCTTCCTCCCTATGACGGACTCTATCCCCCTGAAGTAGGACATCAAAATAAGCCCTTCCCCTTAAGTTGCTTTTATCTATGTACTTTATTATCACCACAGAAAAGTAACTAAAATAGGATCTTTCTGATTGAATAATGTGGCACTCAGTTATAAACCTCCCACGTAGGCTGCTTTCACTGAGACCCACAGGTTTGGATATATAGTGATTTCATTTTGATATGATTCAAAGGATGTTTTATTTCTTCAATGACCTAGTCATCATTCTGTAATGTTTAACTTATTTATTTGGTTGGTTTTTGAGACAAGGCTGGCCTTGATGAAGGCTGCCTGTCATTGCCTCAGGAGTGCTGGGATTAAAGGTGTGAGTTTGGTGTTGTGTAATTTATACTTTCCAGGAGTATTCAGGAGTTTCTTTTGATGTGGATTTGAAATTGTATTTCATTATGAACAAACAGAATACAGGAATTATCCCAGTTTCCATTTACTTAATGAGACTTGCTTTATAGTCTAATATATGATCTAATTTAGATGAAGTTCTATGGTCTACTGAGAAAATATCTTTCAGTGTTTGGATGAAATGTTCTATGTATTATGTACATTTGACCTATGATACTGTTTGATTCATGTTTCTCTCTTTTTGTCTGGATGACGATTGATGAAAATGGGGTGTCAAAACCACCCACTGTTACTGTGCTAAAGTAGTAATATTTGCTTGTGGAGTCAGGCACACTCATGTTTGGTGTGTTTATGTTTAGAATTATAATGTATTGTTGATGTGTGGTTCACCAGTTGGTGTGAAGAGCCTTTTTTTCTCCGGTGTCTATTTTGTTAGATCTAGAACAGTGAGGCTCCTTGTGTCCTAGTTCATTTAGATACATCTTTCCATCCCTTCCATTCTAGGCAGCATCTGTCTTTCATGGTGAGGTGCTTTGTAGAGACACCAGTGGATAGTTCCTGCCCCCAGTTCAACCTGCTAGAATGTTTTGAGAGAATAGAGAATAATTATTGAGAAGTATTATTATTTCCTACCATTTTGCTGATTTTGTAGTATTTGGTGTTTTGTATTCTTCTCTTGTTTTTTTCTTTACTTTTTGTTTTTCAAGACAAGGTTTCTCTGTAGTTCTGGCTGTCTGGAACTCACTCTGTAGACCAGGCTGGCCTCAAATTTAGAGATCACCTTTCTCTGCCTCCCAAGTGCAGGGGCGGGGGTGGGGGGTGGCCGGCGGGGATTAAAGGTATGTGCCAATTGGCTCTTGTTTAACTTATTCAAGAGTGTTTTATTCCTCCCTGTGGCTGGGTGAATGGTTTACTTTTTTCTTTATTCCAAAAAAAAATCTCTTCAAGTATCTTCTTCGGTAGAGCTGGCTGAGTGGTCATGTGTTTCTGAAGCCCATGTTCATCACAGAAAGCTTTTTTGTCTCATTATTATCATTATCATCATCACCATTCTGAGTCAGCCTTATAGCCATGGATGGCTTTGAACTCACAAAGATCTGTTGGCCTCAGCTTTCTGAATGCTGAGATTAAAGGCGTAAGTCACCACACCTAGCTTTATTTTTAATGACCCAGTGAAATAATATTTCTAATGACCCCAGTGAGATAGTGAGGGCTTTTTCTTTCTTTCTTTCTTTCTTTCTTTCTTTCTTTCTTTCTTTCTTTCTTTCTTTCTTTCTGTGTGTGTGTGTGTGTGTGTGTGTGTAGTCATTCAAGGAGAGAAATGTCATTCTTGGCTTAATTTAAGAGACTAGGAGTTCTAGAGAGTTCTAGAAGAAAAGGCTCTTAGCTGGGTCTATCTAAAGTCTGTTAAAAAATATTGAAGACTATTGAGTCTCTACTGCTTAGCTTCCCAGGCTTAGGATACTTTGTAGAATAGGGGCAGAAAAACATTAAGAGTAGGACTGCTAAATGGCTCTGAGAAATACTGTCTTAAGGACATGGCATGCCTTTTTGTTGCAGACATCAACATATAACCACTACAGGACTTTCTAAGAGGCTTACTAAGCAAATCCTAGGCACACAGAGGAGCCCACAGTACAGCACACAGCCCAACGCTTTTACTTTTCAGCAGAATCTGGATCTTCTAAGTGTTTAGACCATTTACAATTTTGCTTGAAAATGGTATCAATGATGGGAGTAGACATTAACATGTGCACATGTGGTAGCCATACTTAACAAGTAAAAGAATTTCAGCTCAAACAAAAGCTTAACTGATCAGATTGTGTTAAATGCTTGAAAAAATTAACAGGAAACATGGAATATTAAATATCTATTCATTCTTTTTTGTGGTCCTCCAGATTGTGTCCTGTAGAATGCAAATCTAAAAAAAGCTAGCGTCATCAAAACATTGTTAATAATGACAACTTTTTTGGACATGTTCCTAATTATATCAGATCATTCTTTTAGCTGCAGTAGACCTCATGGTACTGGAAGGTGGTGTGTCTAAATGAACATTACCCACCTAGCCCTCTGCATTCTTTTTTCTGCAATTGTGCTGGAGCTGAGTTCTTCAAAACAAATTGGTGAAGATGACTAAGTGCTTCCCTGGATGTGAGAGCCAGAATGGAGGTGGTAGGAAGTGAAGAAATTCTTTCTTGGAGTAAGGGTACCATTTCCAGACTCTCCTGGAATTATGTAGCACCAACTGGTCTCAAACTCACAGCCTCTTCTTGCCTCAGCTCCTCAAGTTCCAAGACTACATACATAAGCTACATCAGCAGGCTTCGACAGGAGGGCTATGCAGAAAACCACACTAATTTGGAGTGAGATCTGATAAATCTTTTGGATTAGCTTCTCTGTGGTTCCTACAACAAACTGAAATGAGATTAGTGTAGAAATCTCTTATCCTAACCATTCTGCAAGTTAGAACGTCAACATTAGCACCAGATTCCAATCAAGATGTCAGCTCTGCTTGGCTCTGTGCTTCCAGGGAATACTTGCCCGTCTTGGCTTCTTGACCTGTCCTCCATCTTTCAAGTCCATCATTTAAATTTCTCTCTGCTTTGAGTGTATGTGGATGAGTGTTCACCACACATGTAGCTCACACTGTATTATCAAGCACCTCTCTAATTGCTGCTTCCCCAGTCACCTGGCCTTCTCTTCTTTCTGAGGACCCTTGAGATCATGTCTCCTACCTTTATAACCCAGGTCATGAGACCATTCAGGAGCCTTAATTTAGACATATCTGGGAAGCCTCTTTGGGAATGAGCTAACAGTCATAGGTCCCAGGAAAGAGTGCTGTTATTTTTCTTGCTCCATCTCCTCACTCAGGAAGTCACTCTGGAACTCAAGGTGTGAATAAAGTATAAAGACCAGCATTAGCAAGACTCCTAGCTGGAATCTGGCTCCTAGCTATGGGTAAAATTTCTTTCTTTTTAAAAAGGTGTATTTATAGTACACATCAGTGTTTTGCCTGCATGTATGTATGTGTGTACATGCGTGCATGGTCTCAGCCTCCTGGGAACCTAGGAATAGAATCTTGTGCCACCAGGCTCAGTTCAAATGTTTTGTTTAAAATAAAAGTTGCTGGTCATGGGGTGAGTCATCTGCGGAGTGAGTGACAGCCGAAGAGCCCCAGGAAGATTCTATGTCAAGGGAAGAAGAGCCTGAGAAATGGCAGAAGGGTCACAGCAATAATTTCCTAAGCTTCTACAGGAAAAAGTTTGCTGCTCCTTATTTTAATATAACAAAACTATTGTTCAGGGAATCTAGTCAGACAAATAATTTACCCACTAGCAACTTAAACATAAGGTCACTTGTTATTACTGATTTTTAGAAAAGGCTTATTTTTAAGTTATAATGTACTACAGGAAAGATGAAAGATGTATTTTGACACAAATAAATAAGTACATTTTTAAAAAATCAAGTAGAGTTCTATAAAGATAGGGACCAAGTTGAGATCTACACATGAACATTGTCTGATATTAGTCTAATAGTACTCTCTAGAAGCAATTCACTCCTTCTAGTGTCATGAAATTCCTAACTGGCCCAAGAGTATTAGTCAAATGTTTTGTAAGGGGAAAAAATATTTTGGGGAGTAAGAAATCTCAGAGTGGTCCCGAGGTTTGCAGTGTAATGCAGACACAGGAAGAGAGATCCACACTCCACCCCACGGCTTTTTTTTTTTTTTTTTTTTTTTTGGTGCCAGGCCAGGCCAGTACTAACCACTAGACACACTCTCTCACCCCTCCTTTCTGACTGGAAATGCATGATGCTTGCATTGTTCTTGTATATATTTGTCTTGTTTTTGAGACAGGGTTTCACTGTGTAGCCCTGGCTTTCTTGGAGCTTGATCTGTAGATCAGGCTGCCCTTGAACTCAGAGATCCACCTGCCTCTGCCTCTCAAATGCTGGGACTAAAGGCATGAACCAATACTGCCTTGGTAATTTATTGTTCTGTACTGAACACATCTGAACTCTTAAACCATAAGCTTTGAGTATTTATCATGATGGAGATCCGTCGATTGATTAATGACAGAGGTCAGAAGAAAAACAAAAGGCTCAAGAAAAAAGATTTTATACAGGAATTTCCTAATATTAAAAAAATTGTTAATACTAATCATAAAGAACTTAACTGCAAAAAAATTAAAAGGTTAGCTCTTAAAAGGCAAGTTTGAGTTATTGTCTTATTGTTTATTCTAGCTACTCTCTGCTCTCTGTTCTCTCTCCCTTATCTCCATTTTGTTTGTTGTTTTGAGACAGCATTTCAAGCCAGACAGCGGTGACACAAGACTTTTATCCCAGCACACAGGAGGCAGAGGCAGGAAAATTTCTGTGAGTTCAAGGCCAACCTGGGCTATAGAGTGAATTCCAGGACAGGACAGGCTATTCAAAGAAATCTTGTCTTGAAACACAGAGGAAAGAGGTAGAGATAGATAGGTAGGTAGGTAGACAGACAGACAGATAGACAGACAGAGAGATAGATAAATAGATAGGTAATCTCTACATATCCCTGGCTGTCTTGGAACTTATTATATAGACTAGGCTGGTCTTGAACTGACAGACATCCTCCTGCCTCTGCCTCTGCTGAGATTAAAGGTGTGCATCACCATGTCTGGCTCCCATTTTGGTTTTTTTTTTTTTTTTGAGGCAAGGTCTCACACTATAGTTCAGAATGGCGCAGAACTCACAGTCATTCTCCTGCCTCAGCAGCCTCCCAAGTGCTGGAATTATGTGTATGTGCCAGGACACTTGGCTCTAGGTGCCTTTATATAAAATTTTATTTTCTAAGGGCTTGGAACATAGCTCAATTTGTAGTGTGTTTCATAGCATGCAAGAGACCATGGGCTTGATTCACTGTATTGCATAATCAGAATGGCATTTACCCACAATCCCAGCTTTGGGGAGGTAGAGTCAGGAGGATCAGAAGGTGAAGGTCAAGCTTGGCTGTATAGGGTTCTCAACTATTCAAATCTTGTGACCTTTAATACAGGTCTTCATGTTGTGGAGACTCCCAACTGTAAAATTTTCATTGCTACATCGTAAGTGTAATTTTGCTACTGTTATGAATCCTAATGTAAATATCTGATGTTTCGGATATCTGATATGTGATCCCTGTGAAAGGATCATTTGACACCACCATCGACTCCACACCCCGCCCCCCAGGTTAGAATTGCTAGCATAGGAGTTCAAGGCTAGCCTGGGTTAGTCTTGAACTCCTATGGTTCAAGGTTAGACTGGTTTAGGCTCTATCTAAAACGACAGACCTCAAGAACTAATCATTTGAGTCAGATGTGGTAGCTCATGTCTATAATTCTAGCACTGGGAGTTTGAGGCAGGAGAATTTCCATGAGAGCTAGGCCAGCCTGGGCTACAGAGTGAGACCTTGTCCCCAAACCACATGTGAGAATGCATGTGCACACCTCCCCTCACTATGCTCCATCTACTTACCTACCCAGAGCCAGGCTATGTCAGAGACATGTATTCCTACCTGATTTCCTTTCTTTTTTTTTATTCAGTTTTATGAAAAACAAAACTAGCTCAGTAAAATCAAGCTTACCAGGTGGCAATATAAGGAATGTTTAGAATTTAAGAATAGATTTTGTTCTGTGCCTGTTCTTATTCATTTTATCATCCTTTAGCTTGGGCTTAGGGTCAACTGATGTCTGAAGTCTAAATAAAGGAAGATAAGTAGCCGGGCAGTGGTGGTGCATGCCTTTGATCCCAGCACTAGGGAAGCAGAAGCAGGTGGATCTCTGTGAGTTCTAGGACAGCCAAGGCTACACAGAGAAATCCTGTCTGGAAAACCAGAACCAAAATAAATAGGAGAGAGAGAGAGAGAGAGAGAGAGAGAGAGAGAGAGAGAGAGAGAGAGAGAGAGAGAGAGAGAGATCCTAGACTTGTTGGTTCATACCTATCATTCCAATAATTTTGGCACTTAGAAGGTCAGTCCTTGTATACATAATGAGTTCAAAACCAGCATAGACTACATAAAATTGTCTCAAAAAACAATCTTTAGAGGCTAGTCCTGATGGTGCATGCTCTTAATCCCAGAACTCAGGAGGCAGAAGCAGGTTGTTCTCTGCTTTTTGAGGCTCCTGGTCTGCTTAGTAAATTCCAAACCAGCCAGAACTACAAAGAGAAACTCTTTCTCAAAACAACAATAAAACAAAACAAAACAAAACAAAAAACCCAGCAAAACAACAACAAAAATAATCCAAATTTTTTAAAGGGACTGTGTTATATGGTACAGATGAAACAGTATATGCTTAATTAAGCATTATATGTAGGTACAATAGCCATATACTAGCATATGCATTTTAATAAGCTTACAAATTTTTTCTATTACATAAAGAGAAAAATAGTGTTGGTAAAATCTCTAGTTCATGAAATGGCCAGAAAACATCTGTGTGGACGCTTGCCTACAGAAATGATTTCTATTTTTATTACACAAGTACGAAGCGATTTCGCATGGCCACAGGGGACAGGAAGCCCCACCTCCAGGATACCATACTTCAAATAGCAACACCATGCAGGACAAGCTTTCTTTCTTCTCATGGCATGCATGACCCAAGAAGAACACTGTAGGTAATATCTACATTAGATTAGGTCTAATCTGTACAAGATTTTAAAGTATTCCCTGGGCTGGAGAGATGGCTAGGCTCACAACCAAAAATATAAAGTATCCCCTTTATATACTCTCACTTGGTCTGTTGTAATGTTTCCCTGTTTATTCCTAATTCTGTTAAGTTGAATTCTCTCTGTCTTTTGTTAGTTGGATAAGTTGGGTTCAGACTTCACAATCTCATTGCCAAATTTTATTGTCATTATTTGATGTAAATCTTACTGTGGCTTTAACCTGTGTATTTTCATTTATTAGCAATATTAAACATCTTTCCACATGTAAAAAAAAAGATTATGCCTAATCAAATAATACTGACATTTTTGTGAGCATATTGTGAACAGAGTTCAGGTTGTCTGTGTGAGTGTGTAAGTATGTACATGTGGGGGTGTCTCCCTCACTCTGTGTGAGTGAGTGTGTGTAAGTATGTACATGTGGGGGATGACTTTCTCAATTGCTCCTCACCTTGGTTTCTGAGGCAGGGTCTCTCATTGAACCTGGAGCTAGCCTGACTATTTGGCTAGACTGGCCAGACCCAGAGACTGCCTGCTCCCACTTCCCCAGCTTTGGATTTTAGCACATGCCACCACAGCACACTTTTAAAAGACTTAGATGTTGGACACCCAATTCAGGTTCCAGAGCTGTCTTTCTGGTCCCAGTCTTCCATATGAAAGAAATTATATGAAAATTAAATGCTCTGTCAAAAATCATCTGTGGGTAAGCACAAGGCTCACATATACTAATATTTACTCCAATCCAACTTAAAAAACTCAGTAAGCACACTCATCCACGTGCAACTGAACATTGGCTCTATGTTTATCAGAATTCTCTAGCACCAGGATTTCTCTCTAGAGAGCCTCATGATCCCTACGCCAAAAACTGCATATGCTGAGCTAGTATTCACGCATCCAGAACTTTCCAAAGGACTTAACTGTGGTCCAGGCTCTGTATGGGAAGTCAGTGTATTTTAAACATCAGTGATTTCCCATCACATTCTATAGCAATCAGAGCACACTAATGAATGAGATATGTATGAGCACAGCTGAGTCTGGAAGTCACTCTCTACCCCTTTAACATAGGAGACAGAAAGTGTGTGATGTATGCCTCAAGTTAACCATTAGATTAACTTATAAAAATAAACAAAATGGGAAAATACACGATGCTTGCTGAATAAGGATGAATTGCTTAGGGTGGAAGCAAGTGGAGCAGGACAGGTTTAGTGTGACCGTTAGTCACTGGCTTATGACAAATGGTGTCAGTGACAGACTCTACTGCAGTGAGTTCTGTAGAGAGAATTCTGCCCTCTTCCCCCCCAGCCCTTGTACATAAATAGCCTCCCTGTAGGGCAGTACTGAAGTGGGTGGAAGACAGAGAGGACATCCCACAATCAGCCACACTCTTACACAGGCAGTAAAATCAAGACAATTTTATTTACACTTTAGAAAGCAAACAGGCACAAAAAAAATGGTTAAGGACCTTGAAGTGTTTTATTTTGTACTTTTAAGTGTAGGTCATCAGTATTCATTTGTATAAATATTTTTCCTGGTTATAGTTGTGAACCTCCCATTCAGAAACTTTAAAACTTCAAGTATTTAAAATGCACGCACATCCCCAAGTTTTATCTAGCGTACATTCTCACAATGATTAACTTATTATCTAGACACCCTCATGTGATTAGTTGGCTGACATTAAGAAGGAGAATTTGTTTTAAAGGAAAGTTCAAAATCTCAACTCATTAAACATCTTCCTGATCAGCAGTCATTTAAACAGTGCTATCTTTCAATGAAAGATAAAGTGTGTGTGTCTATGTGTGTGTGTGTGTGTGTGTGTGTGTGTGTGTGTGTGTGTGTGTAGAGGGTGCAAATATTTTTTAACCATTCAGGCTAAGCACAAAACATCATCAAAGAATAAATACCTACAGCATACCTGCCACACTGTCGACACCTTCCTCATGTGCTGAAACACTCTCCAGGTTCTCTACATCTTCACCTGCCTCTACCAGTAATGTCTGTGGCCCTGTCCCCAAGAACCACCCTCCGGAGGCCAGCTGCTCTTTGGTGCTTGTCCTGAAGCTTGCAGTTGGATAGCCTGGACTTAGCGTGCAATTCCAGAAACTCAAATGACACTAGATAGAGTCCCTCTAAATCTTTTTTTAGTACAGTTTGGCAAAAATCCCAAATGAAATTCAACTCTAAGTTAAAAGTATCAAACAGAGATAGCACTAAGGGCCTCTGGGACTCTGGGCTGTTTGGAGAGTTTAGGATTGGAAACGCAATTGTCTCCCACGGAAGGGCTGCAAACACCTGCTGCTTTATCACGCGGCAGAACAGTAACGGCAGATGGAGAAGTCCAAGAGCAATTGCTGATGGAAGCATCTTTAAAAGTCAATAGCCCGCCCCCTCTCAATCTCAGACACACTGGTGTCATCACCACTATATCCCACAGTGACAAGAACAGCAGGCATTAAATCAGATACCTGACCAGGTTTGTCCGGTGTTTTGGGGGACTCTAGCGCTGACAGGCTTTCTCTCTCTCCCTGCTGATTTGAAATGCATTTTGGTTTTTAGTTCTAAGGGGGGAAAGAAAAGGTTTATAAAGCTTTCTAGGGGAGACTATGGCTAGACGGCCAAGTCACCAGGTCTGGCTCGCCCACTGCTGGCCTTGCTGGACCTTCCTGGGTCCAGGAGGACCAAGGGTGGAGAATGCATCTCCACTGTGGTTGCCAAGGCCTGCTCTTTCTCCTCTGGTGTCTCCTCCAAGCTGCTGCCACTGCTGTCTGTGAGCCCCTTCCGACCCTCAGGGCTGGACGCTGCGGAAGAGGCCTTGCTGGCTGGAGTCTGCTGCTCTGTTACTCGGCTAGCCCAGTTCTGCTCTGTGTTTAGATGGTGGCCATTGCAGTGCTTGACAGTGTGGTCTCTGCCTTGTGCATCGTTCAGGGTTACCACTGTGAAGTCTGCTGCTGGTGGTGGGGCCCCAGGAAACCCTGTGGCCCGTCCTGGAGGACAGACAGGGTGTGTGTAGTAAGGTGGCAACCCAACAGAGGCGCTGGGCGGGCCAGAGCTGGTGGCCTGGGGTAGAGGGTCCAAGGGCTTGTGTCTAGTTTCTGAGGCATCTGGGCTGAAGTGGTTGGTAACCCCCTGCTTGAGCTTCTTCCAGCCCAGGTGGTAAATCTCCAGCATGTTGAGCACCAGTGACGCACAGGCCACAGCCAGCATGAAGATGACGAAGATGGTCTTCTCTGTGGGCCTAGAGATGAAGCAGTCTACTGTGTTGGGACAGGGCCAGCGGTCACAGCGGTAAAGTGGCTGCAGCTGGAAGCCGTACAGAAAGTACTGGCCCGCGATGAAGCCCACCTCGAAGAGCGTTTTGAAGATGATGTTGAAGACGTAGGTCCGCAGCAGCGCGCCTGCAATGCGCACCTTACCGCGGTCATCACGAAGTGTCTGGTCCCGAGGACTCGCTGTGCGCATCAGCTCACGGCCACCACGGCTGTGCTGAGGGTTGTCTTTCCTCAGCAGCTCCTCCTCCCGCTCTCTCTTCTTCTCCTCCATGCGCACGATGTGCAGCACGTGACCCAGGTAGATGAGGGTGGGCGTGGACACGAAGATGATCTGCAGAGCCCAGAAGCGGATGTGTGAGATGGGGAAGGCGCGGTCGTAGCAGACGTTCTCGCAGCCGGGTTGCTGCGTGTTGCAGGTGAAGTCCGACTGCTCGTCGCCCCACACCTCCTCGGCCGCCGCCCCCAGCACCAGGATGCGGAAGATGAACAGTACAGTCAGCCACACCTTGCCGATGACTGTGGAGTGCTCCTGTGCATTCTCCAGCAGCCGTCCCAGGAAGCTCCAGTCGCCCATTGCTCCCGACAGCTAACCTGCAAGAGTAACATGGCTGTTATTACTGGGGAGAGCAGTGTGCTGTCAGACCTCAGTATCTTCGCGTCCCACCAACCTCAGATCTGAAACGAGTGGAGGCCTAGGGTGGGGCCACATGCCTGGAATCCTAGAACCAAGGAGCCTGAGCTACACAGAAAGACCTTGTATTAGTTTTGCTGCTATTATTATATAATAATTATTATTATCAGGGTAAAACCATGCTAATAATCCAAGTTAGATCCTAGGAATTTATTTAGAAGAACTGACTCCTGAAATTTGTCCTCTGATCCCTACACACTGGTCATGGCACATGTGCACCTGCATTCACACACTTCATACACATATACACACAGTAATAGTAATAAATACAATAATTTAAAAGTAATCGGTGATTGCAATTGTCCTGTATTTGCATTTTATTGTCATGATCCCCTAAACAATACAGTGTGGCAACAATTTCCAAAACATTTCCATTTTATTAGGTATCTTAAATCATCCAGAGATGATGTGCAGTATACAGAGGGATGCGACAGGTTCTATGCAAATGCTTGGCCATTTTATAGAAGGAATCTGAAATCAGTGAACTTGGGAATCTGTAGAGGTCCTGGAGCCATCACCACGGACACAAAGTACCCAGTTGCTGCTACACTTAGCAGACATTACAGTAAGTAACTGCTGGTGTAAGTGACTTAGCCACCCTCCTGATCCCTCATTTCAGGGATGAGGAAGCCAGGGCAGGAGGAAAGAGAAATGAGTTCTCTGCTTCTAACTCTGTGTCTCCTTTTTCAGAATGCTTCTGCATAGAGTTAGGGGGCCTGGCTCAACCCTTGACCTCTGCCTTTCTGTGCCCATGGGCTTAGAGAACATTTGGCAAACTGCTGCTCATGCGGGGCAACCATCCAAACTCTCACCTTGCTGATGTACCACCTCACCCATTATTCACTTTCTCTTTTTTTATGTCAACATTCTTTATAATGCTGAATCTTGAATAGAAGACTTTCTCCTACTATTATAAATTTATAATAATTAAAAGACATTTTAATTATTATAAAAGCATTCATGCCAGAAATAGATGGTAGCTTTAAGAAAAAAAAAAAGTACACAGACACTACTCAGAAGGCAAGAGGGATGCCAGAAGTTCAGAGTCCCTGGTCTAACCTAACCAGTTCCAGCCAACTAGAGCTCCATGTCAACACCCGTCTCAAAATAAACAAACAAAATACTGACAGCATCCTACTTGAGGACACTGTTGGCCAAAGGCTCTTACTAAACATTCTTTGTTCAAAGGAAAATCAAGAGGCTTAGAGAGGGGTGGGATGTGTTGGCAAACGCCTTAATCTCTGCACTCTTGATGGGTGCATGGGGAAGGATCAGATGGTCCAGATCATCCTTGGCTCCAAAAGACATTTGAGGCCAGCTTGAGATATGTGGAGCCTTATTTTAAAACATAGAAAGGAAGAAGAGAGCTGAACAGTAGCATCCCTGACTGTGGATGCAATATGTGTGTGTGTGTGTGTGTGTGTGTGTGTGTGTGTGTGTGTGTATACATATATATATATCCTTGTATTAAGAGCCAAAAGAAACCATTCTGTCCCTGAGATGTTTTTGTCAGCATTTTGTTTCAGCAACAAGAAAAGTAAAACAGAAGCAGTGTCCTGTGTATACACAGGGATATGGGAGGCAGATGTGGGCCCTCTGTGAGAAGGCACAGGGAACAGAGATAGAATTTCTGTATTGCTGCTGCTCACAGGCACCAGACATTTTGAACTTCAGTGAAAAGACAGCTCCCATGTTCTCATGGTCTCTCTACAGTGAGGAAAACCATCGTGGCTGGAAGAGCCTGGAAAATGCTTCACCTGGATTTTTAAGATGTTAAGTGATGCTTGGTCACTACAGAGCCTGCCCTGCAAGCATGAGGACCTGAATTTAGAGCCCCAGAACCTATGTAAAAAGGCAGGTTTGGTGCACACGCTTGGAACTCTAGTGGTAAGTGGGGAGTGAGGAGGGGGCCCATAGGTCTCTGGAGCTCTTGGCAAGCCAGCCTAGGCAATCGGTAAGGTTTGGGTTCAATAAGATCCCAGTATGAAAACATAAGGTGGACAATAACTGTAAAAAACATCTAAGAACTTTAGCCCGCCCACCCACGTACATGCACATACATATACAATACTTACCTATTTAATTTAAAAAGTAGATTTGGATTTGAGAGTTTGCTCAGTGGTTAAGAACTCAAGTTTGATTCCAAGCACACACACAGCAACTCAAAACCATCTGTAACTTAACTACAGTCCCAGGGATCCTGCATCCTCTTCTGACTTTATAGGCGCCAGGAACATTGTACATAGACAAGCATGCAGACAAAACATTCATGCACATACAATAATAAAATAAATAAGTCTAAAACTTAAAAAAAAATTATTTGGCTGTAAGTCAGAAAAGAATTCACAGAAACTTGTTCTCTCTTTCTACCTGATAGGTTCTGGAATCAAACTCAGGTAGTTCAGCGTGGCGGCAATCCCCTTTATTCTCTGAGGCATCTTCTAAAAAATAGTTTTTAAGGGGCTGGAGAAATGGCTCAGTGGTTAAGAGCACCGTCTGCTCTTCCAGAGGACCCGGGTTCGATTCCCAGCACCCACATGGCAGCTAACAACTGTCTGTAGTTCCAGTCAAACACCAAGACAAGTAAATAAAGTTAAAAAAATAGTTTTTAAGATTTATTTTATTACATGTGTATTAACATTTTGTCTGCATGTCTGTGCACCGCATGCATGCATGGTACCCTCAGAGGTCGGAAGAGGGCATCAACCTCTCTGGAACTGGAGTTACAGTTGGTTGTGAGCTGCCAGGTGGGTACTGGGAATTGAACCCGGGTCCTCTGCAGGATCAACACGTGTTCTCGATGGCTGAACCATCTCTCCAGCCCTCATTTTACAGCCTCAATAGGCATCTTTCTGAATTGGCTTGGGATGAAACAAAACGTCACTTACTAGCAGTCTAAAGTAGTACCTAAATGATAACCCCAAGCATGCTTCCAATGCTTGCTTATTGGGTTAAGACTGGGGATGAAATCTTATTTTTATAAATTTTACATTCCCCTTGTCCCTGTTGTATGTGGCATGCATTTGCTCTGCGTGCTCTTAGAAGATAAAATATTGTACTTCAAAGACTTAAATTACTTCCTGATAGATGTCAGGGTGCCACTCTGGCTTCATTTTCTTCTCTTCCAATCATCCCTCAGAGCTGTTCTCAGAAGGAGGGTACTCAGCTTCCCAAGGCTATTACAAGGTTCCTTGTCAAGGTTTCAATATGGTTCTCCTATTAAAAGTGTGGCTTCCAAGAGTGGTGATGATTGGGAAGCTGTGGGACCTTTAAGGGGTGGAGCCTAATTCAAATCCCCAGGTAACTGGGAGCTTGCTCCCAGTGTGGGGCCAGTCTGTCTCTCCTTCACACACTAACATGCACTGGCACATCCTCATTCTCCACCATGACTATATCAGGAAGACCAACGGGGCCGGGAAAAGAAGGTGGGGCCCCGAAGAGCCAATCATGTGCCAATGCTTGCCACTGAGCCTAACACTGCCAGCTACAGAAACTCTTCATAAGCGCTGTGCATTAGGCCTGTGCCACAGGAGGAAAAGTTCACAATTGTGACTTGTGTCTCACTCCATCTGCCTCTTTCCCTAGAGTCAGCCGAGATTCTGTGACACACAAGCATGTAGAAAGCACTGCACAGACAAGGCCATGGTGGCACACCATGGGGGGCTCTTCACTGGGCTCTGGCTGAGGTCCCAGGGCACACTAAATTCCTGTAACTCTTGCAACTGCAAGGCAGCCTCTGTGTGTAGTTTCTCTTGGCCTCCTGTGCAGGCCTATGCCTTTCTTCTTGCTGTTCTGGGACACCACAGCTTCCAGTCTCAAGACCACTAGACTACTAAAGACTGTCCCCTTTAGTACCACTTCTGAGGGTGGAGCCAGCACATACCTTCCCTCAGGACATCTATAGCAGAACTGGGACAGACACTTCTAAAGGCCAGCACGCACGTTTAATGTCTCCTCCAGATGCTCAGATGCTAGAAGCGCCTGTTGTTTACTGACAATCAATGACAAGATGTGCTGTACCCACAAGCCTGGGGTCTCCTCACCCAAGTTGATGGCACAAAGGGAAAAAGGGACTTCCCTGCTTGGAATAGACTGGATCTGCTGTTGTCATTTCCCTGCAGGCTAGAGAAGCCAAATGGTTCCATGTGTGTGAGTTGACCTCACAATAAGGAACTGTCCATCACAAGCACTTGTGGAGGAACATGAACAGCCCAATAACTATTCTCCAGTGGAAAATCAGGGGGGTGGGGGAGCTGGCTACACTGTCACTTTGTGTGGCTGGGTCCCTTCAGCTCCAGGTACTTACACCACATGCTCCCGTGTAGCCTATAAGAATAGTGAGGTGCCACCAAGTATCCTGCCCATGTGCTGGCAGAGGTCACAGCTCACCAAGTCGTAGGGAGAAGCCAGTTCTCAAGCACTCTGTGGACAGTGGTAAATCTTAATGGGAAGGAATTCAGTAATGTGTGATGCACAGTACCTTTCTCTGTAAGTGAAGTCCTCGGAGATCCTCCGGATGAGTGCTAGATGGGGCTGATGTAAACAGATGCCCACTAACAGATATCAGATCAACAAATGGAAGGAGCCTGGTGGTTGGTGCGGCTGAGACGGTGATCTGGCCAATCCAGCGTCTACCCTCCTATCTCTGGCCTGCCTGTGACAAGGCTGGGAAGGGACACTCTTGTTCTTTGCCCTCCCAGACAGACAAGAGGACTAAAATCTGACCGTGAAGATAAAGAATTCTGGGAACTTCTTACAAAGCTTTGGTTTTCTTTTCTTTGAAAAAAACCCTCATTTTTAATTAATTAATTATGTATTATGTATGTATGTATGTATGTATGTATGTATGTATGTATGTGCTGCGTAGGTATGTATGGGTGCCCAAAGAGATCAAAAAAGGTATTTGGAGCCCCTGGAGGTGTAGCTACAAGCTGCTGTGAGGCCCTGACCCAATGAGGGTGCTGGGTACTGGACTCCGACCTAGCCGAGAACAGCATATGTACTTAACTGCTGAGTGTCAGTCACCTCAGCCAGAGCTGGGAGTCTAAGAAGAGAATGTTCCACATGCTGATGGTTCCCCTTTCACCCAAGTTGAGCACAGATGTGATGCCTGGAGCTGGGCAGCCCCCTTGCAAGCATGAATCAGTGAGCCTGAAGGATTTGTCAAGACTGTAGAAAGGCCATCTGCTGTCACATTGTGAGGCTGCTCAGTCAACCCTGACAGATGCTCCCAGGGTTTCTATAGTCAGGAAAATCCACTATTGGTTCAAGTTATATCTATTTTTTTACTTGTAGACAAAAAGAAAAAATCAGTACTTTCTGATCCATTATCTTTAATTCCTTACAGTAAGGCCAGGCATAAATGAAAAGTTATGGTTCATTCATAATTACTGAAAAAAATTCACACAACCCCTAACTATTGAAATGCATACTGTTAATCAAATATAATTTTAGGCATATTAATAACACAAAGAGAAGTAGATAGCATTCCTGAGGATGACACCAAGGTTATTCTTTGGTTTCCACATGCCACAGATCATCTTGGGCCACATATACAAATGAGCATGTGTAACCATATATACTTGAGCATGCACACATGCACACACGTATAAAAACAAAAACAAACCAATGTGGGCAGAGTGGCTCTTGCATGTTAATTCTAGAACTTGGGAGGCTGGGACAGGAGGATTGGCTTGAGTGTGAGGTCAGCCTGGGCTACATAGTAAGGTCCAGGCTAGCCAAGACCACAGTGAGACCATCTAAAAATATCAAGATACACAAACAAGCAAACCACTTATGGCCATGCCTCTCATTTTCAAAGGAACCAGCTATCCCCTCTATTACCCCTCCCTCCCCCATTACTCCACCCCTCCCTCTATTACCCCCTCTCTACCTCCCCTCTCTTGTCCTCTCCCTCTCCCCCTCTGTTACCCCCTCCCTCCCACACTTTAACTGTATCTGTGCTAAGCAGACAAACCAACCGTGCACTCTGCACAACTGCTGCAGAGCTGAGGTCGCAGAGGCCCACCACCAGTCCTGAGAGGTGTGGATGATGAACAAAGGTCAGGATGGGCCTTTTTGTTCCTGTGACATCTCACACAGCGGGACAGTACTGGGGGAGAACAATTTCCCAGCTACTCCAATCCTCAAGACCAAGGTATGTCCCAGACAGCCCTGCTGGGCCTCCAGGCTGCACTCCTTGGTGAGGATTTGGTTTTGTTTGGCAAATGCATACGTGATGGGAACGTTAACCAGAGGGCTGACCATCTGTTTGGAGGCCTAATGGTCTGGATCCAGGCTAGAGCAAACAAGTGTCTCTAGAGCAGAAGTGGCCTTCATCTTCTCCTTCTCCATCTCCTTCAGGTGGCCTCAGATGGCACCAAGGAGTTCTGGAGGCATCTTATTCATAGCACTTAAAAATAACTATTTCCATTTTATGAGCATTAGTGGATTTGCCTGTTTTGTCTGCATGAAGGTGTCAGATCTCCTGGAAATGGAGTTACAAACAGTTGTGAGTGACCATGTGGGTGCTGAGAATTGAACCTGGGTCCTCTGGAAGAGCAACCAGTGTTCGTAACTGCTATCTTTCCAGCCCCATTTGCACCATTAAACTCTACCCCTAATATCAGTCAGACAGCAGAGTCTGCAGGGATGGGTGGGGCACATTGACTCGACTGGACAGCTGAGACCACAGGATGGCATGCAGCAGGATGAGGTACACTGGGACAGAGGACTCCTGCTGGAAGAGGATGCTAGATGCTCATGCAATTTGCCCCCCCACCAAGTTGTGTTGGGAGGTGGTGGGACCACAAAGAGGAGACTTGTTGGATGGTCCTCAGATAAACTCAGGCAGGCCACTGAAGGGAATGGGGGGACTCCAGCCCTTCAGCTTCCTTTGTGTCCATGTAATCTTCCTGTCTGATGCTCAGCTGAAGTCAACACACACTCCTGTGACTAACACTGTGAGTAGTGTGCCTCAGATAGAGTAGAATGTGGCGGATTGATATCAGAGGCAGCCCAAGCTTATTCTTCTCCTAATGGGAACTGCTTGACTCTGTGAGATGCTTACAGTTTAAAGACAGGACACTGCACCCAGAGTTATAACAGCATTTTAAACAGATACATGCTGCACAGCAACATTATAGTGACAGACTACAAAGTGACAGGGTCCTATTAGATTGCATCGCCTGGTGATGGCACTCACTTTAGTTTGTATACATCACACTCTGACAAAATCAACCTGTGGCAGTTGTCAGAATGGGGTCCTGTACAAGTGGGGCACAGGTGGAACTGATCTAGGCCACATTTTGCCTGGATGTGATATTTATCCCTGTGAAATGGCACCTGATCCGCTCGTACATCTTAATTGAAAGAAGTTGAAAGCCAGGCATGGTGACACATGCATAGAATTCTAGGACCTGGGAAGTAGAGGCAGAAATATCAGGAGCCAAGTGCCAACCTGGGCTACTTATTGAGTCTGAGGCTAGCCTGAAGAACCTGAGTTGTATACTACTGCTATGTGCTGCAAACAACAGCCCTTATCTCTGTACCACTGAGCACCAAACAGATCTTAGGTTTCCAAGTCTTCTGGCTGCATAGATGCCACTTGGCAGCTCTATCTTTTATTTTTATTTTATTTTTTTGTAGTTAATGTCATTTTCACCGGGGCCTCTGTCAGATAAAATGGTGGCTATTTACTAAAGCAGGGCAGTTTAGGAGTGAGCCCCACTCCTGAACCTGGGTTTGTTGGACATGGTCATAATTTAAGACATAGCACAATTTTAAAATCTGTCTGTTGGAGGTAAGGTGACACACACCTGCAATGTCCTATAATCCTAACTGGGCAAGGGGTCTGGAGTTCAAAAACAAAGTAGAGAAGGACAAAACCACAGAAAAACAAGAGAAAAATATAAAAGGAAAGAAAATAAGAAAGATGACTTTTTTAAAAAAAATTGTTTTATGTGTATGAGTGTTTTGTTTGTGTCCTGGCTAGTTTTATGTCAACTTGACACAAGATAGTCATCTGAAAGGAAGAGACCTCCATTGAGAAAAATCCCTCCATAAGATCAGGCTGTAGGCCAGCCTAGGAGATTTTCATAATTAGTGACTGATGGGGGAGGACACAACCCATCATGGGCGGTGCCATCCCTGGACTGGTGGTCCTGGGTTCAGGCTGAGCAAGCCATGGGGAGCAAGCCAGTAAGCAGCACCCATCCATGGCCTCTGCATCAGCTCCTGCCTCCAGGTTCCTGCCTGTGTGAGTTCTTGTCCTGACTAACCCTTTCCTCCCCAAGTTGCTTTTGGACATTGTGTTTCATTACAGCAATAGCAAGCCCTAACTCCAGGTTTGGAGTACCGCCTCTGGATAGAAGAAAGCAAAGCCAAAGGAGGAACGAGTGTGATCCGGAATGACTGCACCAGATCTGAGGTTAGGAAGCAGTAACTTTCCCAGCTGTTTGTGTGTGAGAGCCTGACTGTGAGCCCACTCTGCTCACAGAGTAGGTGTGAATGAAGGAGCCACCGGGCTGTTCTGAGAGAAGAGAAATAGGTGTAAAGAGGTAATCAAGAAAGAGCAAGCCTCAGACTCAGTGTGGCCATCAGAGGGGCACAAATGGGCCAGTCTGTAGGGGGACTTCCACAAGGGGACAAGGGATAAATGAACTGGAAATGAATGGAAAGGGACTGTCTTCTGAGGACAAACAGAACAGGATGTGTGTCTGAGTCAAGTCAGGAAAAACATTAAGGGGGAACCTTGAAGTCTGGCCTGGGGAGATCACAGGGCTCTCTGAAGAGAAAAACATATTGGCTGAGATGCTGAATGGAGTCTGGAAGAAAAATGAAGGTTTTGCCTTTGTGATGGCCTGGATTAAGAGTCATGGTGGGAGAGGCATGAAGTCACAGGCAAGAGGAAGCTGAGGGACCCCTAACTCTGTAAAGTCATCTATTCTAGGGAGAAGATATTGTACCCACATTACTAAGCACTTTTCAAGTACAGTTGCATGCTGCATACCATTCCAGGAGCCCCGGAGAGAGCCCAGTAATAAAAGAAGCCAGAGGCCTCAAACCAGACCAGAGACTCATTGTAATAAACACAAGTAAAGATGTATTGACTGATGAGTAAACTGTGTGACTCCCTGGGCCACACTATAGCTTCCACAACAAGATTTTTCTATTTGTTCTTTTGTTTGTTTGTTTGCTTTACTTTAAATTTTGTTTTGGGGGGAGGTTTAAGGGCAGAGAGTGGAACTGAGGAAAGAGGCAGCTGAGTAGGATCAGGGTACATGATGTGAAATCCACAAAGAATCAGAAAGGCTTCACTCTGTATCTCAGGCTGACCTCAAACTCATAATTCTCCTGCCTCAGCCTCCTGAGTAGCTGGTAACATAATAATTTAAAGGTCGTCAGGCATCTCCTGCAGTGTCTAAAGTTAAAATGGGGCTGGCAGGTGGCACAGGGACCCAGGAGGGTCATGAGCACAAAGGGACACGGAGGAACACTTGATTCAGAAGCCAGCAAAGCACTGAGGGCTGGCAGAGGGCTTTCATGAGTGGTGTGTCAACATTTTTTAGAGTGTTCAACATGGATGAAGCGATAGATCTCAGCAGGAGGCTACCAACTGTCCTCACTCAGATGACCAGTCTAGCAGGAAGGTGGGAACGGAGAGTCTAATCAAGGGGTTAAAAGGCAGTAGGCGTGGATAAGTAGAACGTAGTGAAAAGGGCACTTGCACAATGAACACATAATTAAAAGAGGAGTCAGCTCAGTCACAGACAGGTCTGGGCCCCATCAGAGGTGTTTCCAAGCCATGGAAGGCACAGATGTAGGATGTCAACAGGAACAGGAACATGGGGAATGAGGGCACCAAGAGCCTTCTTCCCCAACAGTAGGGAGTGAGCAAGTGTGAGAAGCCTTCCCTGACATGTTGACAAGACGCTTGTCAATGAGGTCATAAGGAGGTTGTCTCAAAGTAGACCTTGGCTTCCAAGAAGATGAGTCTACAGAGAAGGAACGGGGGAAGAAAGGTCCCACCTTCTTCTCATGGCCAGAGGCTGCAGCCCCAGGCAGCCCTCAGCTGAACTTGTCCCTGTAACACAAGTCAAACGGCCAGAAAGAGAAGATGGGCACAGGAGTCCATGGAGCCAGAGGGCAAAACACATGAGGCAAGGACATGGTTGTGGAAACCAAACAGAGGGCCTCAGCTGCAGAAGTGAGGAGTGTCTCCAGGCATGAAGAAAGAGAGCACAGAAAGCCAGTAGGAGCCAGGCTTCAGCAAGAGGGACAGGTACCTGGTCTTAACACCTTTGAGGGGTTGAATAGAGTAACACGATTTATGCAGAGCACTCCTGGGACCCCCTCTGTCTGTGTGGTCCCAAATGTCCTACAGGGGAGCACACAACCTTAGAGGGCCACTAACATAGACCCCTGCTGCCATCTATAGAGGCCGCTCCCTACAGGACAGGTGGATGAGACAGCTGAGCAAGCCTGACCATGCTCATGAGACAAGCTGAGGCCTGGAGAGGACCAGACGAGAGCTGGGGAGAAGCATGGAGCCCACCACTCCAGCTAGAGAAACAAATGTGCTCTTTCCCAAGGTGGGCCATAGCGGAGGGACAAGCAGGAGACCATGGCAATCCTGGGTTCTATTTGGGACACATGAAGTTTGAAATGCCTGAAGTGGGCAAATGTCCAAGGTTGAGGTCCCAACTGGGAGTTATCACCAAACAGAAGGTATTTAAAGCCTTCAAGATGGGTGTGGTGGTATACTCATGTAACCCTAGCACTCTGGACACTAAGAGAGATTAAAAGCTCCAGATCATCCTGGGATAGATATATGGAGAGACCCTATCAAAAAAAAAAAAAAAAAAAAAAAGAGAGATCTAAGTAAAAATTAAAAAAAAATTCAGAGAGCATGCTGACATCTACAGAATGACAGCAGGGAGCCTGAAAGACAGCTAATTAATAGTCTTCAAAATTTTAAAAATATTTATTATTTTATGTGCCTGAGTGTTTTGCAGGCATGCATACACATGACGTGCACAACTGGTGCCCTTGAAGGTCAGAGAAGGTGTCAGATTCCCTGAGATTGGAGTTACAGATGGTTGTTAGCCACCAAGTGGATGCTGGGAATTGAACCCAGATCCTCTGGAAGCGCAACAGTGTTCTTAACCACTTAGCCTTAGGAAATACAAAATTTACTAAGTCTCCAGAGTGGTATCAGAGCCAAAAGATTGAACGTGTGGCATTATTGCCTTTTATAATAATATCTTAACTGCTTTTGTTAGTTAGAGGTAACGTAATCTGGGGTGGGTTAGGAAAATCAATTTTGTATGAAGTATATTTGACGACCTGGAACACCACTGAGTGGAATTTTAATAAGGCACAGGGTTCTATGCTCAAGTAGTAATGTCTGCCTGGGTTTGAAAGATGGGGAAGTGGCTCAGAAAATAATTTTGTTGCTCCTGATTTGGGACATATTCCAAAGGGACCTGATGGGCTGAACTTGTCACAAACATGGTCCAGTGACAAATGGGCTGATCTGGTGAGTGAACTCTTTGGTCACAGAAAGTTCCACTTTTTTTTTTTTTCACTAACTTCTTGTATCTACCCATTTTAAGCTTTCATTTTTAAAACGGTATAGTTGGCCTTCCGGAATCTCAGAGAAACTGTTTCTATAATATACAAGCATCTTTGTCATGATTTCCCGAATCACACATTATGGTGACTATTTACATCGCATTGATATGGGTTGGGTACTAGAAGTCATTCAGATAGTTCAACGTGCATGGGAGAATGTATGTATAAGTAACATGACACACCTCATATATAGGGCTTTAGTAACAGTGCATGGGTCCTGGAACACATCTCCAGTGGATACCCAGGGATGACTACATCTGATACCCAGCACAGGACTCCCAGTCTCCTTGTTCTCCAGATTTGTCTAAACAATTTTTGGTCTTTTATTTCTTCAATATAAAGTTTAAACCTAGCACATAAGTTCCACAAACATCATAACTTTCAAAAGGAAACACACTAAATCTGTATTTGAACTGAGTTCAGCCCCTCACCATGTCCTCCTCACAACCATTCTCTGCAGACACAGAACTTCTCTGATAACCACCCTTGTGCTCTGGATCCTGACCTAGAAGGGCTTGTGTTTATTTTATTGCTGGGTTTATTTCTAAATGCTTGAGAAGTGTTCTACATATTGTTGGTTCTAAATAGTTTTACATTTCCCTGGTTTGTTATCATTAGTATGTGGGGACTGTTGGTTTGTTTAGGGTGGTGCTGTAGATACGACATAAAGCCAGGGCTTTTTGTGCCTGACAAGCACTTTTACACCCAGCCTGGCTGCTGTTGTTCTATATTAATCTTGTATCCAGTAGCCTGTTAGGAATCCCTGAACAGAGCTGGGTTTGCCCTATAACCATCATTCAACTTTTCTGCTACTAAACACAGAGTGCTTTCCTTCCTAATATTTCCTGCTATTTGAATCATAGTGACCTCTTAGCTCAGACTCGCCTGGAACTCGTGAGTCTTCCTGCTTTGGCCCTCCCCTCCCACTTCGTTTTTTAAAACTATATTTTCCCCTAATGTGTGTCTTACGCACCATGTGCATGCTTGGTGTCCAAGGAGGCCAGATGAGTATGTTGGATCCCCAGGACTGGAGTTACAGACAGATGTAACCTGTCATATAGGTGCTTACTTAACTTTTAAAACACTCCCATGCTCTTCAGAGAAAGGCTACTCTCTCCCAGAATTTATGACGTGTGAAATTATACACGGTTCTCTCTCCACATCTCCACTGGGAGCTCTGTCACTCTAGAATATCACTCTAATGTCAAATGATAAAGCTCCAGAAAGGCAAGATTATCTTTAAATTATATTTTTAAAATTCATGCTATATACAATTCATCTCCTCTCACCTCATGATGGAGATCATACTCTGGGTCAAGCGTTCACCAGCTAAGCACTTAACTACAGAGCTCAATCCTGGCCCTGAAGCCATATTTCTCATCTGTGTATATTGCTTATGAAATAAGAATGCATAGGAAGCCCCTGTAATATTGGGCACCATCTGTGTTCCCACCTTGCTTTTAGACTCTTGCCCCTTGGGGTTCTTGCTCATTCATAAAGGCCTGAGGAATTGATGCTTGAGTGGATGCCTGGCTAAGTACAGGAATCATGGAACGAATACATCATTTCTCAGAGAGAACAGTGAGTCAGTTTTATTTTTCGATCTATTGGAATTTAAAGGCCTAGTGAGAACTGCTTTCAATCTTATTTTAGAGAGACAGAGAGAGAGAGACAGAGAGAGAGAGAGAGAGAGAGAGAGAGAGAGAGAGAGAGAGAGAGAGAGAGAGTGTCCCAGAGGACAGCTTTAGATGGATGACAATTCTTTGGAGACACAGTGTTTTACTGGTGTCCAGCAAGGAGGCTAGACTGGCTGGCAGGCAAGTCTCAGGTATCCTCCTATCTCTGTCCATCACTAGGATTACAAGTGACACCTTGATGGACATTTTTTTTTTAAACTTTTATTTATTTGCCTTGGTGTTTGCCTGGAACTACAGATAGTTGTGAGCCACCATGTGGGTGCTGGGAACTGAACCTGGGTCCTCTGGAAGAGCAGTCGGTGCTCTGAACCCCTGAGCCATCTCTCCAGCCCCATTGATGGACATTTTTAATTCTTTTTTATTTTTGGTGTTTAGTGGATGCATTTGTGTGAGGGGTGGACACACACCAGTGCACGCATAGACTGGAGACTGTGGTATGGTTCTTGTTATCTTGTTCTCCACTTTATTCCCTTGAGACGGAGTCTCTCTCTCTCCCAGGCATCTTCCTGTCTCTGTTCCTGACAGAACTTGGGCCTGCTCGTGGCCACTCATGTTTGTATGTGAATGCTGGGTACCTGAGTTCTGCTGCTCACGCTGGCTTAGCAAATGCTTTTTACTTGCTGATCCACTGCTCCAAGGTCCTGCCTGACATTTTTACACAGGGTCTAGGTACTTCAGGATCTTCAAGTACTTGACGGGACGATCTCTCTAGCCTTCATTTTACCTTTTGGGATAAGGTCTTACTATGCTGTTTAGTCTGGCTTTGAACTCCTGTGCTGGTGTAATTCTGTACCTCAGCCTCTCCAGTAGCTGGGACTGCAGGGGCACCACTACCATACCTGGCTGCAATAAGAGATCATTTTAATTTGTAAGTAATGAAAATGTGTGTCCATTTAAATATAAAGGTCCTGGGGCTGGAGAGATGGCTCAGTGGTTAACAGTACTTGATCCTCTGCTGAGGAAGTGAAGGGGAGGAGATTGGTTCCTAGCACCCTCATGGCGGCTCACAATCACCCATAATTCTAGTTCCAGGGCATCCGCTGCCTCTTCTCATCCCCAGGGCACCAGGCATGCATGTATAATGCACAAATAAACATTCAGGCAAAGCATGCACACACACAAGCATGCATGTATAATGCACATATAAACATTCAGGCAAAGCATGCACACACACAGGCATGCATGTATAATGCACATATAAACATTCAGGCAAAGCACGCACACACATTTAAAAAATGTTTAAAAATAAAGGTCTTCACAGCTTTGTATGAAAGAAGGGCAAGTTAACAATACATTTAGGTTTTTATTAAATTCTTTCTTCTTGGGATACTTGGACAAAATAAATATTCTCTCTGGAAATAAGCTTTGAGTGGCCCTTTCTGCAGAGTTCTAACATCAACAGATAGCTATCAATTGGCCGATCCTTGGGACGCTACAGAAAGATGATGACAGCTTCCAAGGCTTGCATGTCACACTGGACCCTTTGCCCTCCAGGGCCTCCTCTACCACAGTGGCCAACTCTCTCTGCAGGTTACTAAATAGCATTGCAAGTCTTTTTAAATGACTTCCGTGAAAGAGCCACAAGAGCCAATCAATAGAAGTGTCGCTTAGCAAAACATTTTACCAAACATGGTTTGTTAATTTTAATGAACTCATTTCAACTTCTTCCTCATGTGTAATAACTGGATAATAAAAAAAGTGATTCCCTTCCAGTTCAATTTCAAGCACCTACATGGCAGCTCACATCTGTCGGTAACACCAGTTCTAGGGCTTCTGACACCTTTGCACAGACATACATGTAGGCAAAATACCAATGAACATAAAATAAAAATAAGTTATATAAAAAAGAAATCATGGGATGCTTTAATATACTAGAGATCTCAACAAGCTCTTCATATGCCTAAAACACCTAAGTCAGGCAGCCTGAGTAGCTTTTCTAGCATTGACCCTGTAAACACAGTTAAAAGGTAATTCCCCTGTAGAGACTGAGTGATGTCATCAGGAGTCCTATATGTTGTACCTTGTATATGGAAACAGTCCTGTGGCACTAAGAACCATGGAAGTGTCTGCTTTATCTTCCTTACCTACAGAGCAAGAAGTGGACGTCCTGGGAGAGTATCGAGATTCGCCTTAAGTTGCACAGTCCATAGTGCCTGCGCCAGCAAAGGTCCTCATTTGCCACTCTTTGTCACATTCCCTTCCCACATACCTTCAAGGGGGTAACCGGCAGGCACCCTGCTCAGGTTCCAGCAGCTGCCCGTTGCGTCATATCACATTCTGCATACTTAACAAGTGTGTTAAGACAGACAGGTTACATTGTAAGCTTTTGTCAAGGAAGAGTGTGTAAAGGGACATTTCCAGTTTCCATCAAAATTCCCAGGGGCTGGTGAGAAAACTCAGCAGTTAAAACACTTGCTGAACAAGCTGGGTCACCCACGTTCAATTGCTGGACTCTGCATGAAGTTAGGACAGAATTAACTCTCCAGTCTGGTCCTCTTATTCCAGGTGTGCTGTGACTCATGCCTAAACCCAAACACACACATATACACAATTCCTAAAAGGAATTAAGGATGGACCAGTGACCTCATTTATCATATCACTGGAAACATAATTTTAAATGCAAATATTTCTACTCCTAGTGAACAAACCCCATACTTCGATAGTTCTAGAATGTTATTTTTCACTTTTTTAATGAACAGAAACTGCACATCAAAAATGTTTGTTTCCAGCTTCAATTGGCAGGAAACTCATTCTGGAATCTAGGCTGTTCTCAGACTCATCGCAATCCTCCTGCCTCAGCTTCCCAAGTGCTGAAATTATAAGACATGAGGCACTATGCCCAGCTAAAAATTCATTTTTAAATTAATAAGAAATAGATTTTCATGAATAGGACAAGAATTAATTTATGGAGACAGTAGTGGGGTAGCCTGAAGAAAAAATAAACATATTTTCATAGTTAATACCCTTAGTTTGTAAATGGTTTAAATAACCCACTAATTATTTAATAAAAGAATGAAGTGTATGAAGCAGGCATGGTGACACAGGCCTTTAATCCAGCACTCAGAAGGCAAAGGCAGGTAGATCTCTGATAGTTTGAAGTCAGCCTTGTCTACATAGAGAGTTCTAGGCAAGTCAGGGCTACATAATGAGACTCGGTTCCAAAAAAAAAAAAAAAAAAAAAAAAAAAAAAAAAAAAAAAAAAAAAAAAACAAAAAAAACAAAAAAAAAACAAAACCAAAACAAAGAATAAAATATACAAGTATAAAAACAACTCTCTGCAACTATTTATACTCTTGAAGCTGTGGTAGGTCTTCAAAAAGCCAGCTGGAGTTTGCTAATCTAACCACCATGAGGAAAATTTCCCACCCTCTAACAGTGACAATTTAAATGAAATTTTATTTTCTTGCCTTTATGCATTATACTGAAACCACAGACTGTTTTCATGTGCTGCTATGTGCTTTTCCACATAACAGTAGTGGATGTATTTTTTCTCTCCAGGAAGCCTTAAATGTCTTATGAGCTATATGTACTGTGAGCATTCAAATAACAATCTCTCACCTCAGAAGACTGGTTTTCAGACTATGAAAGAGGCAGACATGGGGGAAATGGGTAGAATTAAACCCTCTGACTGCCTAGTCCTGGGGACTAGCAAAGTAAACCAAGAGGGACAGTCAGAAACAGGTAAGCCAAGCCACCAGCTGAGTTTGGCTGGATTCTTGACACCCAGATCCTAGGGCCAGGCTTTCTGCACAGGTGAAAATCTTCCCAGGCTTTCAGTCCTCATACATGCTGGTGAGTTACATGTGCTTATTAAAGCACCGTAGGACTGGGAAACGGTGAAGGTACGTCTTGCAGCTTGTATCCTATGCGATGTTAGGCCTGTGTTCAAGCAGTGGAGGCTATGGTCCTAATTTTCCACATAAGCCAGGCAGCTGGCAGTGGCCATAAGAAAGTTTCAAACCCATCATTTAACTATGAAAACAAACACAAGAACCTGAGATATTAGTTATCATTCAGGGAAATTGGTCAAAAACGCTTTCCTTATTGGCAAAGAGTTAATTTTTGTTTCCTGACATTTTAAACCGGACCACTTCCAGCCATGTGCTGGTCAGCAAACTGCCTGCAGTGTCTGTCTCCATAGGACCGCAGTTTGGTTTTTTGGTTTTTTTGTTTTGTTTTGTTTTTGAATCGTTTCACACTACTGGGCAGAGCATTACCCTCCTTTGATGCTTATGTCAACAGAGGTAAAACTGCTGAGCTAGGGGAGCTAGTGCCAAGTTGGCTCATTTTTACTTTGAACGCGCTGATATTTAGAAAAGTCCCTCCCTTACTCCACTTTAATCTTTCCATGTTTGTCTTGCAATATATTTCACAGCATCACAGATGGGTAGTCTGGGAAGTGATGCAGATTACAAATCGCTGTAGTTTTGATTTCTAAGGGAGGGTCAGCACACGATTCACTTCCTGGTTGTTTTATACCAGCGCTGTTCAATGGCACATTTTGGAAGCATCTTTGATAAAAGGAAACTGGCGTGCTGAAGTCCCTTTCACAAATATTCAGGAACCAAGACGTCTGACCAGGAGGGTGAATTCCAGTCACCAGTGTGAAGAGGGGGCAGAAAAGCAAACAGCGCCTGGTCACTGCAATTTACTGTCAGTGCACGTCTCTTAATTAAAGGATTATTGTAGAACGCAGCTAAGTGCACTCTTCTGAGCATGAACATTCTTTACACGTGCGCATCATCGCGTGCGTACAGATCAAAAAGCTGGATCACGATATTAATAACTAAAGTATTAAAGAAGAAAAATAGACCTCAAAAAGTTTCTTAGAAGAAAGGTGAGCCCACCTTGTTTCTTTCTAATCCAAACACCACGAATACACAAGACACTTGCAAGCCACTGTCTGCATCTGAGGTGGCTGGCAGAAATGACCTTAGGGTCCCTGCTGTTTGGAGGAGCCTTGCTTTCTCCAACCCAAAGGCATACTATCTCCAGAAAAACCATTTCGACCGAACCTTGGCCACCCACCAAAGAGGCAGGCTCTCAGCCCAGATCTTTAGGAGCCTAGCAGGAAGAGCAACCATTCCCAAAGTTTACCAAAGTCTCCCTGAGGCTCGGTTTCCTATCCCTAAGGCGCCCCGCAACTATTCTAAGGATCGCAAAAGCCTCCCAGGATCTGGGTGCCACCGGGTCTGACCCAGAGGTGGCGGCGCCGCGTTGGGCCGCCCCGAGTGCTGCCGCGTCCCTAGAGTGGCCCTGGAGAGCCCAGTCCATCTTACCCCGCTCTGCCGCGGCGGCACCGACGCTCCTTGCCCAGCGGGGCTGTCCCTGCTCTGAAAAGAAGACTCTCTCTTCACTCGTGCGGCGCCCCTTCCCACGAGCGCCCCGCGCCAGGGTCCGGCCTCTCCGCCCCGGCCGCCATCCCCACCGCCGAGGTAAGCGCAGAGCGCCCCAAGCTGCGGGCCCCGCGGCCCGCCACGCCCTCGCCACCTCCCACCGGGCCGGCCGCGCCTCCCCACCCCGGCCTCTCGCAGGCCACGCCCCCGCGCGCCCCTAGCCGGGTCCTCTCCGGGAAAGCTGGGCATCCGCGCTTTCTATGCGCGCCTGCATCCTCCGGCAACACCTGCACCCCACTGCGCACATCGCGCGCTCCTCGTCCGGGCTCCCGCAGCTTGGCAGATCCGCGGGAGGAGTAGGACGGGGCTCCCTGTCGTAGGCACCCCAGGACCCGGTCATGGAGGGCTGCGGGAGAGCCGGGTGGTCTTGGCGCAGCGCGCGTGGGCGTCGGTCGGGCGTGTCGGGAGCGCCCGCCTGTTGCCGCTCCGGGTTAGTCCCCGGTCGGAATCCCGTCTCAGCCTGGCGGGGATGCCCCCGTGGGTAACAAGCTATAAATAGCCGCCACCAGCCTGCTTCCAGGCGGTCACAAAATAGCAGACAGCTCCACGGATTCTAAGTTTTTAAAATAGCTTGTTCCAAGTCGCTTGAGACTTGGCATGGCCTGAAGTGCTGGGGAAGATGTCCCTGTGGACAACTTGTTGCAGCTGGTTTGGGGGATGAGATGTTACAGTGTGGTCCAGTTAGCCTGTCTGCAACGGGGTGAGGCCTTTAATATGTTCAACCCTCAGAGTTTCTCACTCTGAGAGTCATAGGACCGAATCCCGACCCTATCTATTGTCTCAATAACCGACAGGTCCCGTGTTCTCTGGCTCCTACGGTCTAGCAGGAGGATTGGACAGCAGATAATCATTAATAAATCACTGAATTTGGGCCGCAATTTTAAAAGTTAGTACCTAAATTCCCTTTATGAGTGATGGATTTATTTCAGGATTAAGGCAAAATTTCTGGATGTCTATGGATCCCATAAAGTCTGCATTGCTTCACTGAAATTTGGCTCTGCTGGGATTTAAAAATCAGTCCACTTTGAAGAATTCACTCATTCTGTTCAGATCGGAATTTAAACATATTCTAAAGACACAGAGGACAAACTGATAAAGGCACATGAAGCCTCTTTTTTGTCTTGGGGCCTCGTGTTTGCAATTTTGTTTCTTAGACAGGATCTCCTGTAGCACGACTTGGCTATGATCAGACCCTCTTGCAGACAAACGAGTGTTGTGGCTGCAGGTCTGTACTGCACATCTGCCTGCCTCAGTTCTTTTTAAAGCCAGACATACTATTCTAGAAGGTTCTGGTTTTTCTGTTGTTTTTATTCTCAAGAAGTACCGGAATATTATCACCCACCCCCCCAGGAAGCATCAGAAGTATTAAAAGACTTATACCTTCTTGGACAAACTCTGGTATTGTATTGGTAAAACTGGAAGTACAGTATAATGATGTACAACTTTTCATTAGAAATAAATTTACAATGTATAACTCCAGCCAACATTTGCACACTCATTTTTATAACATTAACAGCTAAAAGTCGGAAATAATCTAGGTGTCCCCAGAAGGATAGATGAAATCACAGATGAAGCTTATACGTGCTCTAGAATGTTTGGCCTTAAAAGGAAAGGATCATGAGTGTACAAAAGATATGAACATAGAACATATGTCAGTGAAAAAAAAAACAGTTACAATAGTGACAAATACGATGTGATTTAACTTATGAGAAGTGTATGTTGTCAAATTAAAGCCAGGCAAATACCTATAGTCTCAGCCGAGGTCGGTTTGATGGGATTAAGAAGCCATCCTGAGACATAGTTGGAGACTCTGCTTAAAAAACAAAAGGAACATGAAGGGTGTGGTATGAAATACACATTTGTCATCCTGGCACTTGGGAAGTGGAAGTAGAGGGGGGCAGGAGTTCAAGGGTAGCCTTTTAGGCTAGCCTGGGCTGCTTGAGAGCCTGTCTCAAAAAGAAGAGCATTAAGTCCACAGAGACAGAAAGCAAAATGGTGGTTGCCAGGCCTCGTGGGGCAGAGAATGAGGAGTTAGTGGTGGGTGTGGAATTTCAGTCTGGGAACAAGAGTTCTAGAATCAGACACTGTGGACTTAAAATGAGAAAGATGACCAATTATAAATGCCATATTTATTGCTGTGAACATTTTAAATGATATGTGAAGGCCAGAAATACTAAGGAGACAATGGACTGATACCTGTCCTATTACACATGTTCTAAATGACAGCTAAGATGCTAACTATATGATTTAATTTTCAGTTGTAAAAGTTTGCTTCTTGTTTGATTTTTAACAAAGACTGCATTTAGGATATTCTGAGTAGATATGTGCATATGTACACATGAGTCAAACTGACTTGACGGGAATTCTCAGTTGGGCCACATTTCCATGTTCTAGCAACATTTCTAGGGCAGAAGATAAGAAGTGAACCTGGCCTTGTGGCTGGTGCCCTGAACCTGAGTGCTTAGAAAGCTTTTCCCCATTAGCCACTGGAGTGAAAATGTGTTTATCTGTAGCATCCCCTGGTGGTCAGGAATGGTAATTGCTCCTCTGAGTGAATCTGAGCTGTGTGTGGGATGAAAATTCAGCCCCTATCTGTTGACTGTGGCTGTCCTTTCTCAGGGTGACAGCTCAGAGTAATACAGTAATCTGTGTTTAATCTTGTAGGTCAGAATTTAAAGGATTTTTCTTTAAGCACTGAAGTTTATGATGTGGAGTAGCCAGGACTGTTCATTAGCCACTTACACTAATTGACAGTGCGTTATGTCTCACTACTTTGTGGGACCCAGTCCAGTTGTTCATTGAAAATCTGCTTATACAAGGCTTTGGGCTGGTGCTGGGGGAGGTGAAAGGGTTCTATATTCTGTACCCAAGCATCTCTTGTACTGAGCTGAGCCAATCTCTGTCCACTGATGGATTAACAGCTGTTTTTTTTTTTTTTCCTGGATTCCCAGGCACATGTAAGTCTTAATAAGACAAGTGTAGGCAAAGCAGGCTTGGTGGCACAGTCTAAATTTTAGAACTTGGAAATCAGAGGCAGAGAAGAAGGATCACTGCAAGTTTGAAACCAACCCAGGCAAGATCCTGCCTCAGAGGAAAAAAATGAAAAGACAAAAGCCCTGCTTCTAATCCTGCCTGGCCTCCAGCACATTACATATTTAGGGCATCTGTATAGGACATGACCATGGCAGGATCTAGTCAAATCACTGAGCTTTAGGCCCAGGGAGCTCTCAAGAGGTAGTGTCCTTGTCTGGATTTCCTTGGATTCAGTCTTCAGCACTTTGAAAACAAAACAAAGATGTCTCCATGATTGTGGATTCTCCTTCTCTACTTCTAAATTGCCAGGATTCCAGGCATAGACTTCCAGGCCTGGCCCAAATGTGGCCTTAGTGATGGGTTTGTGAGAGACATTTGGGATTAGCTAAGGGCCTCAGGGCAGAATCCGTGGCTGAATACGGGAGGCTTCTTGTTTGTTTTGCTTTGCTTAGATTCTGACACAGATCTCCCTATGTAGATCAGGTTGGCCCCACACTTGAGGTGATCATTTGCCTCTGTTCCAAGTTCATGTTCCTTCTCAAGTGGCTTTCAAAGCACTCTTGCCATATGATGGCATGTGTCACCAGATTCTGACAGCAACACCATTACTAGATGTGACCTTCATACCTTTGATTAAAATCAACATTTATTCTTATTATCCCCTAATTGTGGCACCATATATGGGCATTAGAAACTAGTGTTCCTTCAAGATTATGAAATTCTTTCTTTTTTTTTAACTATTTATTTATTTATTTATTTATTTATTTATTTATTTATTTGCCTTGGTGTTTGCCTGGAACTGGAACTACAGACAGTTGTTAGCTGCCATGTGGGTGCTGGGAATCGAACCCGGTTCCTCTGGAAGAGCAGATGGTGCTCTTAACCGCTGAGCCATCTCTCCAGCCCCATGAAATTCTTTCTTAATTGGCATTGCCAGAAAGAGGTGAGTCCTCTAGAAGCAAGTGTTCTTCCCAACTGCCATCTCTCCAGCCCCAGGAAAGGTCTGTCCAGCCCACAGTTGCACTTATTTTTTCCCTAGTGACTTTTAGTCTTCCTGACAAAATTGTCTTAGAAGTGGATCATGGGCTGGAGAGATGGCTCAGAGGTTAAGCGCACTGATTGTTCTTCCAGAGGTCCTGAGTTCAATTCTCAGCAACCACATGGTGGCTCACAACCATCTATGATGACATCTGGTACCCTCTCCTGTATACATAAAAAGTGAATAAATAAATAATAATAAATAAATAAATCTTTAAAAAAAAAAGGAAGTAGATCACTTAACCCTTTCTCTTCCTTTTCCTTCCAGTCCAGTGCTCATATCTTCTCTCAGGAGCCCACGTTTTCTTAGATCCACACACAATCCTCTTTGTAGATTTAACCTTTTTGAGGAACATAGGCTTTGTTTGCCCTCCATAGCCACTCGGTTCCCTGTCACCATGCCACTTTCCCTGGGCAGACAGAATCCTTGCCCTTTATGGGGCTGTGTCACTTTGTGGGACTGATGTCTTGTAGAAAGTCTGGTGGGTTTTAGGAACAGCAGTCATCATGTCTGCAGGAGTGCTATCAGTACAGACCAAAATGGGTGGGGACCAGAAACAAAGTAGACCTCACAGCTGCACAGTTTAGTCCACAATGGGGTGGGGGGGAGGGGGGAGGGTGACAGCCCCAGGAGTTTGGTGGAAGCTGGTTGTGTTATATCTGCAGTCAGCATGCATGCTAATGCTCAGTTCCCTCTTTACACAATCCAGGAACTTCTGCTTAGGGAATAGAACCACCCACAGTGGGCAAGTCTTTCAACTTCAATAAACATAAAAATAATTCTCCTCCCAAAGGTACTTTTCCCAGGTGATTCTAGATTTTGTGACACTAACAATTATTACCTGGGCTTCATGTAACCTTGTCTCCCACCCTCCCTGACTAAAATTAGGAAACCAAAACACAAAGAATGAGTAGTCTTTGTCCATGCAGGCCCATGGAGCAGTTTGAGGAAAGTCAGAACCACCCTCAGTATGTAGATTGTTTTCCGAGTTGCTGACAGCCTATGAACTCTTGCTGGACCAGGTACTGGGAGACATTTACATGAGGGAGCTCATTTAGGCTCCACCTTCTGAAGCCCACAGAACTCTTGGTTTGCCAGTGAAGAAATGGAGGCTCAGGAAGGTCAACATAGATCTTCCGGGAGACCACACAGCTAAAACACATCACAGCCAAGAGATTGTCCCAAGCCCTGCTCTTGGCCAGCCACCTGCAGGCAGTTTGAGAAGAAGAAAACAATCTGAGAAATGCCTCCTCAAGACATTTCACCTTTGTACAAGCCTCACAGAGTGGAACTTCACAGCTCTAGATAGTGTGGTCCAGGATCCAGGCTATATGGGTTTGCTTGCTGCTCCCAGGGTAGGAATCTGAATATCAGGCCTCTGAACCCCACAGGTAATTGCAGGAAGTTAGTAAATATTCACCTGGGAACATGGAAAAGATGTGTCATATGCCTCTGTCACAACGTGGTCTGTTATTGACTGAAATGTCATTAGATGGTACAAGTCTCTAGCTTGTACCATAAACAGGGAGAGAGGAGGTTGGTTTGGCAGCATAGGCAAATAATCCCTGCTCCTAGGGAGGGTGAGACAGGGAGTTCACAACATCAAGGTCTGCCTAGCTACTTAATGAGACTGAGTCCCAAGTGTAAAAAGGTTAGTAATGGGGCGTATGTGGACATAGCTAAATGGTAGAGCATGTCTCCCTAACAAGCGTGGGGTCTTGGATTTACTTACCAATACTGCAGAAAAATGCTGCTAAAAAAGCTTGGTCATGCTTTACTACAGAAGGATGTAGACAAGATGCTAGACAGTGGTCTTTGCTTCATACACACACCCTGCCAGAGATGTCAGAGTGCTGGCTTCCAAATGCCAACCATGGAGGAGTAGAGGTACCCATAGTCAAGTGGCTTTCCCCTCTATAGGGGAAGTATCTGTGATGTACTATTCCGGTTCATGCCAGCCAATCAGTGGTTCAAGAGTCAGGAGCTGTTATCTGTATTTGCTCATTAAGAGGGTGTTTTCCGTTGGAACCTATTGTACTGGAGAGTCATCTGGATAAACTGCAGTAACAGTGATCGATGGATATGAGTCAGGTGGTTGGTTATTTAAGGAAGTGACAGCAGCCCGGGATCCTTGAGAAATGTTGAAAGCCCCTGTCTTATGGCTCTGGTGCTTGTCTGATCCTGGAGGCCTGGGTGGCTAGGTTGCTTCATTGCACCTCCTATGAGACCAGGCTGATTTACAGGAAAGAAGAGCCTCTCCTAACAAGAGACAGAACCTGTAGGGGATTATGTGGTTTGATTGTAATCGTCCTGCCTACTGGTTTAATAAAAATGCTGATTGGCTGAAGGCAGACAGGAAGTATGGGCAGGGCTACCAGACAGGGAAAACTCTGGGAACATCGCAGAGCAGAAGAGATGCCGCAGAGTCTCTGAAGATGCCAGGAGTCAGAGGAAATGCTGCTGAGAAAAGGTACTGAGCCACATGGCTGAACAGTATAAGAAAGATGGATTAGTTTAAGATTGAAGAGCTATCAAATTATATGCCTGGGCCCTAGGTCTATCAGCAAGAAATTAATATAAGCATCTTTGTGATTCTGTGGGACTGATTGCATGTGTTTCTGCTAGACAGCGAGGCTGCTAGTCAAACCTTTGGTCTAGACCAGAAAGTATGGGCCAGAAACTTATTACAAGAGTCTGTCTTTGTTTGCTGTCAGGAGACCCAAGCCTCTTCCATTCTACAGTGTGACTCCTTCCAGTGAGTCTACCTGACCTTGACTTTGTACTAACTTGGGTAACCTGGGTAACTTGGCTTGGGTTCTATGTGCATCACTCTTCTAGTAAGAATTAACTAGGTGGCTTAGATCCCTTGCTTGATGTCTATACACTGTCCCCAACAGTGCACTGTCCCCAACACAGGGCCCATTTCTGCATCAAGCAACAACATCAAGCTCCACACACACTCCTCTCTGAACATCATAATAAGTTTCTCCTTCCTTATTCAACAATCAAACTTAGCATCTGTCAAATATATTACCAATGTATCTGAGCACAAAGGACAGAAAGAACAATCTGGCCCAGACTGGTTTTGGATTCATCCCCCAAAAGACAAACTATGCCCTTAGGTGGAGTTTTAGGAAGAATTCCCTAATTACCATCTTCTGCCAAGACATAATTGGGTATGCATATGACTGAAGCCAGGTGAATTATGGGAAGGAATTCCTCACATGCAGTAGAAGAAAGTATTATATGTGACTTAATCTGTAACTCAGATCACCCCCTTAGTAACAGCTCCTCTCCTCCTAAACACCCAGGGGCAGCGTCAAACAATGGTGCCCCTGCTCCTGTGCTCACAGACACTTTGCAGTTTTTCTAAGCTGTCCCCTTGCTCTGCTTCAAACAACCTTCTCTTGATACTTCCTGAAAATTTATGTAGGCTTTTATTTGGATTCTTTGAACAGGAAGTTAGAAACACCAGATCCCACCGCAGCCATGTTGGCCGAGCCAACAGGACATGAAAACACACCTCTTTCCCCATCTTGCTGCTAAAACTTTCCCTCCTGACTTTCTACCTGTTCATTTTGACATCTGTGGCTGACGGCAGGCTGAAGTCACCTGTGTGGCTGGAGAGCCGTAGGCTGCAGCCTCTTCATTTCCTGCTTTACCTGTGAGTGACACCTGTTATCTACCTTGTGTGGGTGGGCAGTGAGGATGCAGAACATTCCTGGAGAGAGGTGGGCAGCCGTGGCTGGAGTCGCTGAGCCCGTGGCTTCTCATGGGTCAGAGGAAACAAGAGAAAGGAAGGAGAAGTTAAGTTCACATCGCTCCCCTGCCCTCTGCTATTGCTCCCGCTACCTGATGAAACTCTTAACTATTGCAGCCGCTTGTGGCTTTTTTTTTTTTCCTCCTTTTTCTCTCCCCTCTATTTCCCCACATTTCCTTTTGGTCTCTCACATGGATCTGAGGTAATTCTGTTTTACTATTCCTGAACTCAAAACACTGGATAGCCACAGAACCCAAATTCACTGAAATTTGGATTTGAAGAAAATATCCCCAGAGACAGGTTCCTTGACATGTTAATCAGTCCTAAATGTCAGCCCTAAATATGCATGAGCAGTGTGTGCAACAATAAAGAAGATATGAGTTTGAAAGGGGGGAGGGGAAATGATGGAAATCCAGTACTCATTTGAAATTATAAAAATAATGTTTACATAGACTAACATTTCTCCCATTTTCATTTTCTTTGGCTTTCTCTTTAATCTCACAAGTCTCTAAGTTGTAAAATTCTACTATGAAATGCAAACGTTAAGAACATGCTTCTATTTTCCCCTTGGTTTTTCAAGACAGTTTTTCTGTGTAGCTCACATAGTCACTCTGTAGACCAGGCTAGCCTCAAATTCAGAACTCAGAGATCCACCTGTCTCTGCCCACTGAGTGCTGGGATTAAGGACGTGTACCACCACTGCCCAGCAAGCACATGATTTATTCTTGTGTTGGATCTTCCCTTGAGTAGTTTATGTGCTTGTGTATGGAGGTAAGTAGGTGAAGAGAAGGTAAGGAAACAGATACAAGATCTGTAGAAGAGGGAGACCACTAGCCAAGCCTAATAAATTCAACGATGCAAAAAGAACCCCCATAATAAGGTAAATTCCCTTCCCATCTCCTACCCTCCCATCCTTCTAATTTTTTGCTCTCCAGACCAAAATCATTTTAAAGGATTTTATTTTGTTCTCTTGTTTGTATATTTTTCCTCTTCTCTTTTTCTCCCTCTGGTCTCACCTAACTCTGAGTTAGAACAGCACATACTTGCAAGAACTTACCGAGGTAGCAGGCAGTCTTGGACAATGGGTTGTCTTAATGAAAGGGAATGGGAACCCCGGGAAACCTTACAAACCCTTGCGTCGCTGGCCACGTGGAACCTCTGTGAGGTAAAAAGGAAAACCAAACTATTCCTGTCATGGCAGCTTCAGATGATTGTGGCCTGAGTGGCATCTAGCTGGAGATCAAACATTTCCAGCCTTTCTGTTTATATATATAAAAAAGAAACACAGAGAGAAAGAGCCAGAGGGGAGGTGGCATGGGGTGACAGGTGCAGTATTTATACCTCTGACTGCTTCCTGCTGGGTTGGGACATCATGGGGTTGAGGCATTTCCATCTTGGAATATCTTGGTCAGAAACAAATATCTGTATTTATGGATAAGGAGGCTACTGCCCATGAGAGCCCATGTGGCATGCTGTATGGTGATCTGGATAAGCTGAGCTAATGGATTGAAGAGGGGCCTGAGAATCAAAAATGGTTACTAAAGAGGTGGCATAAAGGTCTCTTTTGAGATCATCTGTCCCATGACTGCTAATTGATATCTAATTCTTGAGGCATAGTGGCTCCTCTCTCTCTCTCTCTCTCTTTCTCTCTCTCTCTCTCTCTCTCTCTCTCTCTCTCTCTCTCTCTCTCTCTCTCTCTCTCTCTCTCTCTCTCTCTCTCCAGAAGCAGCAGCACTCTTTTTCCACTAAGGAGGCCAAGTTTCTGCTTCCCTCCCCTCCTCTCATCCTCTTAAGGAGTGCGACAGCTGCTAAGGACTCTGGCTGATTTTGTGTGTTTCCTGGAGGCTTTTCTGGGATAAAGAATGATAATAAGGGGTTGGAGAGAAGGTTCAGAGGTTAAGAGCACTGACTATTCTTCCAGAGATCCTGAGTTCAATTCCCAGCAACCACATGGTGGCTCACAACCATCTATGATGAGGTCTGGTGCCCTCTTCTGTAAAACTGTATGCATAATAAATAAATAAATCTTTAAAAAAAAAAGAATGATAAGTTACTGTCTTAGTTCCTTTTATATAGCTGTGATAAAACACCATGACAAAGGCAACTTCTAAAACAGTGTTCAATTTGTCTTACCATTTTAGAGGGTTAGAATCCATGATGGGGTAAACAAACATTGGAGAGCTCACATCTTGATGAGAGAGAGAGAGAGAGAGAAAGAGAGAGAGAGAGAGAGAGAGAGAGAGAGAGAGAGAGAGAGAACCCAGTGACACACCTCCTCTAACAAGGCTACATCTTCTAATCCTTCCCAAACAGTTCCGCCAAACATATGAGCCTCTGGGGGCCATTCTCTTCCAAACCACCACAGTTACAGAGGCAAATGGAGTGTCGGACTCCAGTGATAATGCCCACTGCTATTTCTAGGGCCACAAGAAGAGGACTGAGAATGGAGAGCTTCTTGTATGTGGCCAGTGATGCCGTTAAGGAGCTGCATGTATGTGGATAAGTATGCTGGGGTTAGCAGGGTTGCAGGGGATGGATGCAGGGAATGCTGCGGCACACAGAAGAAAACACTCTGTTTGGACAGATAGGCATCAAGGCTGAGGGAAAAGAGCTGGGTTTTCTTTCAGACAAAGAGAAAAACTGGATGAAGCTGACCCTGCCAGGGGTTCAGATGTGATAACAGAGAGGAGAATATGAGTTAGAGTTTGAGGCATTCAGGATGAAGTGTGTGCGTGTGTGTGTGTGTGTGTGTGTGTGTGTGTGTGTGTGTGTGTGTGTGTGTGTAGTAGAAAGGTATTAAGTGAGGGAGAGGATTTTGTATTTTTTACAGGTTCTAGTCGGTTCTCCATCTGTTTGGAAGCCATGGGAAAAGGCCAGACATCCTCAGTCACACAAAGTCCTGGTGGCATCTGGACCATTGTGCACAGCTTGATAAATGTACTGGCTGAGGGAACCTCCCATGGTGGTGCATGAAACTGAGTAGTCACCGTAATGAGAGAATTAACTAGAGTTGGCCTGATAGTAATATCGGGACTAGGCAGCAGGGTCATCGTTCCCCTGAGGACTTTATAGAAACACTGTCTGGTAGAGCAGAGAAGGGAATGGACTAGTAAGGAGATGTATGTGGTGGTCAGGGCTCCAGTGTTTGTGACTATTGGCCATAGGTCTGGAAATCTTAGAGATGTTTTGAAAATATGTACCATACAGTTCAAAACTGACTGTCGGTGTAGTGGTGTCTGTCTGGCCAGTGAAAACAGATCCATTTTGCTTTTGGATCCAGGGTGAGGCATGCAAAGTTGCCTTAAGTCTGAAAGGAGCATGAAATAGCCATATCAGCTGATGCAGAAAGGGAGGGATGCAGCCAGGAGTCGTTAGCCAGAGTTCTTTCTGAGTTATTAAGTAAAATATGGGCTAGACCAAGAATCCATTCTAGGTGGCTTCGAGGTTGAAGGTAAGAGCACCATTAAGTGGAACTGAAGAGGTGAAGAGAAGAGAAAAGCCAGAATAGGATGTTATCAATCAGAATAGGCTAGATTCAGAAGAATTTACAATCAGTCAATTTCAGCACTCAGGGGTGGGAGAAGAAGGGAGGGGGTGAGGAGAGGAAGGGAGGGAGGAAAGAGACCAGAGAACACTATCTAAAAGGTCTTCTATAGATGCATGGAGGTGGATGGGAACTCAGCCTTCCCCTGCTCACCAGTTCCCCTCCTCTCCCTTCACTTACAGGGATGGATTGTCAGAGTCATTCTTGCTTGTTTGCTCTATGTGCAGTGTGGGCATGTGTATATATTTCCATGTGTGTTGGGGGAGCTGAAGTTGATGTGTCTCTCTCTCGGGAGCTCTCTACTTTATTAATGCAGGGTCTCTCAATGAACAGAGACCTCACGATGTCTGCTAGACTAGGTAGCTTGCTCTGAGCTTCTATCAAAAACAACTGCTCTGATTTTCTTTTTTTTCTTCAGTGTGGGTGTGGGGTTCTGAATTGTGCTTCTAATGCTGGTGTGGCAAATCTGTAACTACTAAGACACCTCTCCATGGCCCTTCCTGAGCAAATAGAACAAATCTATGATATTTAGCAGGATGCAAACTCCAGACACAGCAATCATGGACACTATGAAGACAGTCTTCTGTCGGCCTGAACATGAAGCAGTCCATTATACTGGAGCAAGGCCAGGGCACTGCATCTCATCAGATGCCGCATGAAGCCACTGTGTATATATAAAGCACATGCATGAAGACAACTTTGAAGATGACCCAGAAGACACTGGTGGTGTAACAGGTCCACCACAGGGACCCTTTGATATACACCTTCTAGTGGTTTTGTTTGTTTTAAAGATATTTTTCTTTTTATTTGTTTGTGTGTGTGTGTGTGTAAATATCCACAGAGGCCAGAAGAGGGTGCTGGTTCCTTTGAGTTGGAGTTAAAAATGGGTGCTGAGAATGACCTTAGGCCCTCTGGAAGGACAGGAAGTACTCTTATAGTATATAAGAGTATTCTTATCCTATAGTCCCTGAATCTTCTGACTTTTGATCTCTTAAATGTCTTCAAATTTATTCTTTCTGTCTTTCTTCCAAAACTTCCATTCTCTTTGTGTCTCAGGTGTGTGTGTGCATGGCCACCGGGAGGTTAGGTGTGGACAGGAAGATTTGAGGAGCCAATGCTGGCTGTCAGAGATGGAAGAGTAGTAATCGTACCACATGTTGTTGAAGCCAGCCCCTGGGAATGTTGTAAACAAAATTGGCCTTCTGTCCCCACACCTCCTTTGCCTCTCAGCTTGCTCATCTCCCACACCTCCTTCAAAGCCATCATCAGGATCCTAGTCAGACAATAAACATGATGGTAAGCCAGGTTTGCCCAATGCTGTGAAGTTTGCTTGACATCCCTAGGACACTGTGTAGTGTGCCCCAGCCCATCCTGTTTTCAGGGAGGTTGGCACTGGAGAAGAAAATGGCATGAGAATCATAGGTCTGGCTGAAACCTGGGTCACTGCTCCGAGTCCGTGTAAGTAAATCCTCTCTTCCTAAGCAAGGGCGAATGTTGTAATAGATTTCTGCCTGGGACTTTCGGCCTGGCCCCGTGGCCTGGACCTGCAGACTCACAGTCCCACAGAGACACACAGCCGCTTATATTAATTTTACGCTGATTGACCTAGGGCCCAGTCATATAAACTGCTAACTCCTTCGTCTTAACTCAACCCATGAGTCCTATCTTGTTCAGCCGAGCGGCTCGGTATCTTTTCTCAGCAGCATTTCAACTTCTTTCCTCTGCATCTCCCATCATCTCTGCTCTGAGATGTTCCCAAAGTCTTAGTCTGGTAGCCCCACCCACACTTCCTGTCTGCCTCTTGCCAATCTGCTTTTTACTAAACCAGTAGGAGGGACAAATATCTATAAGGTATCAACATGATCCCACTACAGACTGAAGCAAGGACCAACACACAGACTCTTCTAGAAAGAAGGCAATACAACTCACTTTCCCATAGGATCAAGCATATAGTTTCCAAACTGTCTCAAACATGCATCTGTGTGCTGAGTGTGGCTTGCTCCTCAAGTGGCTCACCCAGTCTTTAGCACGAAGTGGTTATAGATAGGAATAAACCAAGCAAAGCATTTGTTAGCTTAAAGGCAAAATGAGTCCTAGCAGAGCTCAGTGGACCCATCTCCTCATGAGTCCCTCAGAAGGCTCTGTCAGCGTCTGCAGCTTCAGACTGCACCGGAGGAAGACGGTAGTGGGCCAGTCTCTCCTTGAGGGGCAGAAGCCAAGTTCAGATGATGAAATGTTTGCAAGGCTATGTGACCCTACCGTCTCCTTGAAGTCTCCATGCAGAGGCTGGCTCTTTAAAATATTTTGACTAGTAGATAGGGAGATGGCTCAGTGGTAAAGAATGCTTGCTCTTCTTCCAGAGGACCCGAATTCAGTTCCCAGCACCGGTTGCATAAATTCTGGTTGTATTAAAAGAAACTCAGAGCCAGGTATAGGGGAAAGGCTGAAATAACAAAGAGAAAAACACCACAGTCAGATCTCACCCAGCTGTCTTCTAGCTTCCTCAGTTTTGCTCCTCGTAGTTTCTAACGTCTCGTCTGTCTTCCCATGCCGGCCTTAAATAATGTCTTGGCCCAGCTGTGTCCCATCCAGGTTAAGATTAAAGGCCTGAGCTACTATTATTTGGTAGTTAGCCTTGAACTCACAGAAACACAGAAAGATCTCTGTCTCTGGAGTTATGGGATTAAAAGTAAGCCACCAACACTGCCTGCCTGGGAGCCTGGAACTCCCTCTGTAAACCAAGATGGCTCAAACTCAGATCTGCTGGGATTAAAGGTTTAGGTCACCATGCCCACGTGTAGGTCCACTCCCAATGACTGGATTAAAGGTGTGATTTACCACTCTCTGACGCTCCTGGATTAACTGTGGGTAGATTTCTTCTATGATATCCCAGACTAGTTTTATTAAATATATAACATATCAAGCACCCATGACAGCTTACAACTGCCTTCAGCTCCAGTCCTTGGGAATCAGACACCTCTAGCCTCCAGGAACCTGTATTTATGTGTGCTTTTCCCAATAATTAAAAGTAAAATACATATCTGTAAATCTTTCGATTAATTTTCACAAGTTTTGGATGAAGCCACTTCCAGATTTTTTTTTTTATGTTCACTGGCAAAATCTTTATCTGTTCAAGTTAGATATTGTGTTACTCATGGACAAAGGAACTCTTAACAGATGCATTACCTTCAATTCCCAGTAAAGCCAGCTATAAATAAAAAACCCTATTCCTTCTGAACTGCTCATTCATAATTACCAAAAATTAAAATCCATATGCTCCTCAACTGCTGAAGTGTATGCTCACATAAGCTATGTTAAATATAATCTTAAGCACAACAACAACACAATGGAATGCCGATGCTGTGGCAAAAGTCTCATACAGCAGTCTGATTCTAGTTATTTCACATACTATTACAGTGTTCTCAATCTTCCCAGTGCTGCCAACCTTTATACAGTCCACATGTTGTGGTGACCCCAACCATAAAGTTAATTTAGTTGCTACCTCATAACTGTAATTTTGCTACTTTTTGAATTATAATGTAAGTAACTGATATTTAGGTTACCCCCGTAAAAGGGTCATTTAACCCTTCAATGGGGTCTCGACCCACAGGTTGAGATTGCTGTGAATTATGCAAATGTATAATGTGTGCGTGTGTGTGTGTGTGTGTGTGTGTGTGTGTGTGTGTTCATGTGTGCATAGGTACATTGCCAAAGACAATGTCAGGTGTCACCCTCAGGAATGTCATCCACCTCCTTTGAGTATCTCTCACTGGCCTGAAGCTTGACAGATAGACTGGTTGGCCAGTGAGGCCCAGGAATCCCCTTGAGTCTGCCTGCCCAGCATCCTCACATAGGTCCTTAGGGGCTGAGTATATGTCCTCATGCTTTTGAAGTAAACATATCTCTTAAAGGCAAGCCTTCCTATTGCACAGGCTGGTTTTGAACTCCTGGGCTGGTACGATCCTTAGCCTCAAGCCTCTCCCAAAGCTGAGCCCACAGGTGCACCCATCCCACCTGGCTGCAGTGAGAGCTAATTTTATTTTGCAAATAATGAAAACCTGTTCATTTAGAAACCAAGATCTCTATTGCTTTGTATTGGAGAAGGGCAACACCAACACCACACATCCTTTTTAGTCACATCTTCCTTGAGATACTTGAAAACACACCACAAATATTTTCTCTGGAAATCAGTGCTGACTCACTGTTTCCTTACTGCTCTCATATTAGGCTAGAAAAAAGCAACCGGACCAACAAGGGCATGTGACAGCCCCTAAGACCCGTAGGAGGCAACCAGAGCCTTCTCCCCGCTCCCTGGTTTCTGCAGTTACAGTGGCTTCACTGAAAGGCCTGAGAAGTCCACTAGCAATTTGGCACAGCCAAACATTCTACTAAACGACATTTAGTGACCAGCGACCTGTCGGTGTGATTGGATTGCCGTCACTGTTTGTCCGCCGACTTTGAATAACTGAATATTTTTTTAAAGTCACTACTTTCTTTTTTTTTTTTTAAATTTAAAAGGGTTTTTTTTTTTTTTTTTAATTTTACATACCAACCACAGTTCCCCTTCCCTCCCCTCCTCCTACTAGCCCCCATATGAAGGGCAGCAAGGTATCCCTCTGTAGGAAATGGGCTCCAAAAAGCCAGTTCATGCACTAGAGATAAATCCTGGTCCTACATTTTCTTTCTTTCTTTTTCTTTTTCTTTTTTCTTTTCTTTTCTTTTTTAGAGCAAGCTGTAGTTACCTAATTCCCATGGGGAAGAATTTCCTTCCTGTTTCCCAGAAGACCGTTTTGTGAACTACTTCCCAATCCGGGAACAGTCAGTTCATAGTTCTCATTTCATGCTGATCACAACAGGTGCCAGACTGCTGAGCCAAGGAATTCTTACCAGTTAGCTGATGTTTACTTTGAACACACTGATCTTTAGAAAAGAAGGGCCTCTTACTCCTCCCGAAGGGCTCACTGATTACAACTCTCCATAGCTGTGAATTCTAGGGGAGAATTCACAGTGCATAACCCACTTCCAGGCCGTCTATAAACAACCGCTGTTAAATGGCACATTTTGGAGTCATTTTGATAAAAGGAAACTGGAGTGCCGTAGTCTCTTTCACAAATATTCAGGGACCGAGGCAGCTGCCCAGGAGGGTGAATTCCAGTCACCAGTGTGCAGAGTGGACAGAAGCAAACCGCCCAGTCCCTGCAATCTACTGTTACAGCTCATCTCCCAGTTGAAGATCACTGCGAAATGCAGCCGCGATTTCCCACTGCATTCTTAACACGTGGGCACCTACATATACCTACAGACCAGTAAGTTGTGTCATGCTGAAGCATTAATTTTTTTAAAGATAAACCAGTTGTGCGCACCTCGATTCTAACTAATCCTATCACCCTTTTGCACCTTGAGACCATGCAGGCATCCACGCCACTGCCTGGAGATTGGGCAACCGCTAAACTGACCTGACCTCAGGATCTGCATGGCAGGGACAACCCCACCCCCAACCCCATCCCCCACACCAGCAAAGGTACAACATCTCCGGGCAAACCACCTGGACCCAGCCTTGGCCCTTCAACAAGAGATGGCTCAGCAGTTAAAGAGTACTGGCTGCTCTTCCAGAGGACCCGGGTTCAATTCTCAGCACCCACATGGCAGCTCACAACTATCTGTGATTGTAGTTTCAGAGGACTTGATACCCTCAAACAGTCTTACATAAGGCAAAACACTAAATGCTTATATATATATATATATATATATATATATATATATATATATATATATATATATATATAATTAAAGAGAGAAAAAAATAAAGAAAAAAAGCAAGTGCTTACCCAGATTTTCAGGAGCCTGGAAGGCAGGTCAGTTATTTCCCAGGTTTCCGGAGGCTCAGCTTCCTAGACTTGGGGCGCAGCAGGTCTTGGGAACCGCAGAGTTCCGGTCGATCCTGGGCGCTGCCGGGTCTCCATCACCGCCCGAGGCGCCCAGGCTTCCTTTTCCCGCTCTGCTGCTCCCGCACCTGGCACTCCTCCCGGAAGCTGGCTCTGCCAGCTCTGAAAAGGAGGCTTCCTTCACTTGTGTGGTGCCCTTCATGCCAGCATTCCGCCCCATGCCATCGCCATCGCTGCTGCCCACCCTGCTGTGCCACCTTTTCCTTGGCATGCCCCATACTTCTGCCCTTCTATCCTTGGAGGTCCCTCCTAGAGTTCAAAGGCTCCTGGATCTTGCACCTGCGTCCGGTACCTACTACATCCCTCATCCGAATCCCACACCTGCACTCTCTTCAAGCGCTGCCATCCTCTCCTGGCACTGCCATTCTCTCCTGGCGCTGGCATCTCCTGGTACCATGCTTTGACCTTCCTGAAACGTGGCCAGGACTTTTGGGCTTCTGCATGAAGGGACAGGATGGAGTTTGGCTGGAGCCCAGCATTGGGTGTGAAATGCGCACGCGCTCCTGCCTACTAGCTCTGGGCTCCTTCCTGACCTCCCCTGGGCTCTTAGAGTTTGGCTGAGGCAACATGCCACACAACTGCCCAACAGAATCATGTCACTGTCCATGTTGCACTCAACTCAATGTCTTCAGGCCTTCTGTTCCCTCTGACTCCCCAGGGTCTATCAGGGGGATAGGACAGCAAAGGATATTTAAGAATAATAATTTTAAAAAGTCGAATAAATTTTGATAGTAATTTTGAAAATAATACCAAAATTCCCTTTATGAGTGTTGGATTTATATCAGGAATAAGGCAAAATTCAGGCCTCTGGTTATTTTGCAGTTCCCACAGAGAAATCTCTATTGCCCTATTGAAGTTCTTGGGTTAGGAATGTGCTCCCTTCGTGGGAAGAATTCATTTCTGATTGGGTGTGAATTTAACTCATTCCAAAGAGAAAGAAAAAGAAGCTGTAAAGACACATGAGTCACCTCTCCTCTGGAACTCGGAGCTGTACACATGACGGTGTCCTGGCCGTGTGACTGGGGTTTTTGGTTTTTAATGTAAGGCAGTCTCTCGGGTCTTAGTCTGGATTTGATATCCTAATCTCTCTGCTTACATCCCCTGAGTGTTGTGATTACAGGTCCGCTTCACCATGTCTGACTTAGTTCTTAAGTTAACAAATGTTAGTTTAGATTTTAAGGACTTTAGTGTCTGTCTTATTCAGCATTGTGTTACTGTGAAGAGACACCATGTCCATGACAACCCTTATAAAGGCAAACATTTAATTGGGGCTTATTTATAGTTTCAGAGATTTAGTCCATTGTGGGGAACATGGAAGCATGCAGGCAGACATGGTTCAGGAGAAACTCAGAGTTCTACATCCGGATCTTCAGGCAACAGGATGAGATCGATTCTGGGCTTGGAATGGGCTTTTTTGAAACCTCAAGGCCCACCTCCAATGACACACTATCTAAAGGCCACGCCTTCTAATTCTTTCAAATAGTGCCATTTCCTAGTGACCATTTACATTCTCATTCAAATCACCACAGCGTCTTTCTGCAGTTTTTATTCTCCTAACAACACAGGAATAGTTCCTATGTTCCTCAACACAGAAGCACTAAATGACTAGTGATATCCGGACAAATTCTATCACTGTCTGTACTGGAAGCTTGATATGGTGTTACGATGATTTTCAGCTTTTCATTACAACTATAGATTTAAAGGCATAGCTCCAACAAATATATGTACACTGTGTGTATAAAATTATTCAATAGCCAAAAGGTGAAAATAATCCTCGTATCCCTGGATGGATGATGGATGCATAAATGTGGTTCATACCTACAATGGAATTTTGTTGGGCTTTAAAAAAGAATGAATAGGAATGTACAATGTATTCCAACTTTGAAGAGATGCTGAATGAAATAAGATAGGTGTGACAGTAATAAATATTGCAAGATTCAATTTATCAGAGCTATGTCAAAATTGAAGGCAGGGATGGGCTTTTGTCCTGTGGCTCCCAGCACTTGAGAAGCAGAGGGGAGGACTTCTAAGAGGTGGGGGCCATAGTATAAGACTGGGGAGGCAGGGAGCAGGCCTGCCTGGGCACTCCCTGTAATCCCAGCCTTGAGAAGTGCAATCAGGAAAATCAGATTTAGGGCTGAGATTCTACCTAAAATAACAAATGAAAAGAGAATTCATAGAGACAGAAAACAAAATGGTGGTTGCCAGGCCTCATGGAGCAGAGAATGGGGAGTTAGTGGTGGGTGTGGAACTTCAGTCTGGGAACAAGAGTTCTAGAATCAGATGGGGCAGCACTTGGACAGCAGTGCGGTTGTTCTTAAAGCCACAGACACTGTGGACTTAAAATGAGAAAGATGACCAATTATAAATGCCATATTTATTGCTGTGAACATTTTAAATGATATGTGAAGGCCAGAAATACTAAGAAGACAATGGACTTATACCTGTCCTATTACACATGTTCTAAATGACAGCTAAGATGCTAACTATATGATTTAATTTTCAGTTGTAAAAGTTTGCTTCTTGTTTGATTTTTAACAAAGACTGCATTTAGGATATTCTGAGTAGATATGTGCATATGTACACATGAGTCAAACTGACTTGACGGGAATTCTCAGTTGGGCCACATTTCCATGTTCTAGCAACATTTCTAGGGCAGAAGATAAGAAGTGAACCTGGCCTTGTGGCTGGTGCCCTGAACCTGAGTGCTTAGAAAGCTTTTCCCCATTAGCCACTAGAGTGAAAATGTGCTTATCTGTAGCATCCCCTGGTGGTCAGGAATGGTAATTGCTCCTCTGAGTGAATCTGAGCTGTGTGTGGGATGAAAATTCAACCCCTATCTGTTGACTGTGGCTGTCCTTTCTCAGGGTGACAGCTCAGAGTAATACAGTAATCTGTGTTTAATCTTGTAGGCCAGAATTTAAAGGATCTTTTCTTTAAGCACTGACGTTTATGATGTGGAGTAGCCAGGACTGTTCATTAGCCACTTACACTAATTGACAGTGCACAGTGTCTTACTACTTTGTGGAATATAAATGTCTCTATTAGCATATCTGTAACCAGTCCAGTTATTACTGAACATCTGCTCACACAAGGCTTTGGGCTGGTATTGGGGGAAGGTGAAGAAGTTCCGCATTGTGTACTCAAAGCATCATTGTGCTGAGCTGTACCAATCTCTGTCTGCAGAAGGACGAATGAACAGCTGCTTATTTTGAATTATAAAGTATTAATTTACAGACACATCTTTATCATAATAAGACTACAATGTAAATATAGTCATCGTAGCCCTGGTCATACATGCCTGTAACCGTCACATTTGGAAGATTGAGGCTGAAGAACTGCTGTGAGTTCAAGGCTGGTGTGCTCTACATAATAAATGCAGGCCAGCCAGGGAAACACAGAGAATCTGTCAAAAAATGAAACGGAACAAAACAAAAGTCCTGCTCCTAACTTCCCCAAAGGATGCTAACTGTTCTTCACTATGGAGAGAAAGGCTGGGTTACCATCGTCTGGGGAGTACTTTCTTGCTCATCAGGCTCTGGCCAAAGGAATTACATATAGAAACTCATTCATCCCTCAAGAAAGCCCCTGAGCTTCACAGGATGTCTGGCTTTCCATTAAGGAAACAGAGGCTCAGAAAGTCTACTGAAACTGGCCCAAAGCCACATGGCTGGTAAGGGCACAGCAAAGGCATTGGCATCAATTGCTGCTCCAAGCCTGCTTGGCACTGGCCATATGCACGCAGCCTAAGGAAGACATTTTCTGAGAAATGGTCCTCCAGGCAGTTCCTTTATTGTGCAAACCTCACAGAATGGACCTCACACCTAGGCTGTATGGCACTGTTCACTTTTCCTGGGCTTCATAGAATGGAAGTCTATGTTTGTGTGTGTGATCATACCTAGACATAGAAAGGGTATCAGGGCAATTCTTGGTTGTAGGAACTTTTAGATCCATGATTACCTTATGGAGCTGCTGTTATATTGTGATTCATTGTTGACTGAACAGACATTCTGTGATGTGAGACAGCCTGCCTGTAAACGGAGCGGTGTGTTTCTTGTAGCATAGGCTTGAGTTGGGAATTTAGAAGGGAGAATCACAACTTCAATGTCTGCCTGGGCAATTAGTGAGACTTTGTGTCTATTTTTCTTTTTAAAAATGTTTTTTTAAATCAGCCTATATTAATTAGTAATAGGTTTCATGATGACCTGTCTTAAGGTTTTTATTGCTTCGAAGAGACATCATGTCCACAGGAAGTCTTATAAAGGAAAACATTTAGTTGAGTGGCTTCCAATTAGAACTTCAGTCCATTATTATCATGATGGGACATAGCGGCGTGCAGGTAGGCCTGGTACTGAAGAGGTAGCTGAGTGTCCTACATCTTGTGCAGGCAACAGGAAGTGGTCTGTCTCACTGGGCATGGCTTGAGCATATATGAGACCTCAAAGTCACTTCATAGTGACACACTTCCTCCAATAAGGCCACACCTCCTAACAGTGCCACTCCCCCTGGGGGCCACACAACATTTCCATAATGTAAAATACATTTAGATCATATTTACACTTTTCTCCCCTCATTTTCCCTAATTCCTTCCCTCATCTTGTTGTTTCCTTCTCTACTTCTGTGTTTTCTGCTTGTTTTGGTTCTTGGTGATGTGGTGAGCTCCATTGGAGTTGTTTCTGGGAGCAGTGGCTACATCATGAATGGGGAAGGTCTATCTCTCCTCCCATCAATCAACCAGTAACTGTAAACATCATTGGGAGGGGTGGGACCCAATAAGCCCCTCTCCCTCCCGTGATGATACAAACATTCCAAAAAACATATGTGGAAAAATGCAGTTGTTGCAGGTTCAATCACTTGACAAGACATAGAATGTGAGGAATATAAATATGAGACACGAAGCTCCTGGCTCTGGCATGACGTTATGAATTTAAAACAGGTCTCACTATGGCATCCATGCTGATCTTGAACTCTGCTTTTCTTCGTTCTCGGCCTTCAGTGTGTCAGTGTTACAGGTGTGCACCACTATACCCAGGGCAGCAGCTAGTTCTTAGGGAGTAATGATTATGTGATGAGCACACTTCTGATTACATTAAATGTATTTGTTTCTTTGAATGTTTATGGTTTGTCTTCACCCTTGTTAGGGAGATGCAAAGGCAGCATGAAGCATTGCTCAGTTTAGTAAAGACACATGTAAGGAATATGAAGATGAAGAACTAGAATAGTCCCATGACCAAACTCCAGCTGTGGCCACCCAGAGTCACACTGCTGAGACAGTCACGGTGACTCTATCCACTCTGCTGGAGCAGGACTTGGACTTTTTGTCTATTACAAATACTGTGACCACAGGCCTTTTGTACACATTTGCTACAGTTTCTTCTGTAGGAATTAAATTGCTGACCAGTAGTCTTTGTGTGTCTTTCGTTTTCCTAAGTGATGACAAACTGCTCTCTAATTATGTTCTACCTGTGTTTGTTGCATCAACAGTTCACAGGGTTCTATTCCATATCTGTAATACATCTTAATATTGTAATGTGTTTTGTCATTGATCTTTGTGTATATTTTTAAGTTATGTGTGTGTGTGCATGCATGTTGAACACATATATACACATGAATGAACCTTGGTACTTTTGGGGGTCAGAGTACAACTTTTCAGGAACTGATTAGATTCTTCAACCATGTGGGGTTTGCTGATTCAGGCTGCTAGGTTTTGCAGTAGGAGCCTTTACCTGTTAGGAGTCTTTCTCTGTCCTGCTGGCCAGTTCCCAAATAATGACACAAAAACATCTTTTTAATTATGAAAGCTCAGCCTTAGCTTAGTCTTATTCCTAGTGGTTCTTATAACTTAAATTAATTCATATATTTTAATCTATGTTCTTCTACATGACTTGGCCGCCTTCACTCTGAACTGCCCATCCTGCTTCTTTTCTGTCTGGCTGGTGACTTCATCTTCTTCCCAGAATCCTCTCTGTCCCTGGAGGTCCCACCTAACCAACCTCTTCCTACATAGCTATTGGCCATTTAGCTCTTTATTAAACCAATCACAGTGACACATCTTTATACAATGTACAAATATCCCACAACATTTCCCCACTGACCCATCTCCCCTGTCCTATTTGTTTATTAATAGTGAAGTTGAATACACATTCTCAAAAAAATTTGAGATGGTCTCATGGTAAAGCCATGGATGGTCTGGAACTTGCTAAGTAAACCAGGATGCCTTGAACTCACAGAAATCCATCTGCTTTTGTCTTCTAAGTGCTGGGTTTAAAAGTGTGTGCCACCACACCCTGCCCACTACTTCTATTTAAAAAGATATTGATTTGTTTATGTTTGTGTGTTTGTGAAGTTACAGGTGGTTGTGAACCACCTGATATAGGTGTTGGGAACCAACTCTGGTCCTGTAGGAAAGCAGCAAGTGCTTTAACTGTTGGGCCATCTCTTCAGTCCCTAAACACCTTCTAAAATATTAGGTTTTTATTTTGGTTGTTATGTGTTATGTCTTACACATGCTTGCAAGGAAAGTACTCTATGTACATTGAGCTGCATCTGTATATCCTTTTCTCTAAAATGCTTGCTCAAATATTTGCCCATTTTTATTTGGATTGCTTTTCTCTGATGTATAGCTGTTGGTACATGTCTTTCGTGTACTGGACTTCATTGTTTATGTGAAACATTGTCTGTTCTAGCTCAGCTTTTCCACTCTGTGCTGTCTTTTGTTGAAGTTTTATATTGTAATATATTGAAATCAATGCTTATTTGTTTGTTTATTCAGTTTAATTAAATTTTTTGGTATGTGTGTACATATGGGCGTTTTCCACACATGTATGCCTGTGCACTGCATGTATGCCTGGTGCCCATGGAGACCGGAAGAGAGCATTGGATCCCCTGAAACTGAGGTTATAGAGGGTTGTGAGTGACAGGTGGGTTTGAGCAGCCAGTGCCTTTAACTAGGCGCTCATTTAAGAAATTTTCCTGGAATAATGAAGTGTTTTATTTTCTCCCTGTGCTCTGTATCAAATCTTTCTGCTTTTACCTTTAACATTTAGATTTTTGTGCTGACTGCTTTACTTTCCATAGGTAAGGGCTCAGTTTCATTTTTTTCTTTTATAGGCATATACACTTGTCCCAAATAGGTTTATTCTGTAATACATTTCACCCTCCCTGAAGAGGGTGACCAGAAGTCATTTCCTTCTGAGTCCTCAGTAGTAATCTTTTGTTGTTGTTGTTTATGGTCTTAGTCTTTTTTTTTTTTTGCTATTTTTTATTGTAAATGTTTGCTATAGTCTAATATAGTAGTTAACTGTAATTATTAGAAGTTATTTTATTTTTTGTTGACTGTGTATTTAATATTTGTTTTACATTTGTGGAGTAATATGGCTTTCTTGATGTCTTCTATATCTTTTATATGGATGGGCTTATAATTGTATTTTATGAAATTTGAAGATTTATTATATGTATGGTTTTTTTGAATGGTAGCTTGATAGATCATAGGAGGTAATAAAGGAATTCTTTTATGTTTATTATTTTAGGCAAATTATTTTTATTACTATAAGATTTTAGTGATGGTTTTCTGGAACTGTTTTGGGTTGGTTGTGTCTTAATATTTTTTTAAAATTATAGTAACACAGTCTTTTCATTTAGAAACTTGATTTTTTTAGGGTTTGAAATTTTGAATAGTGGGGCGCTGGAGAGATGGCTCAGTGGTTAAGAGCACCGTCTGCTCTTCCAGAAGACCCGGGTTTGATTCCCAGCACCCACATGGCAGCTCACAACTGTCTGTAGTTTCAGTTCCAGGCAAACACCAAGGCAAATAATTAAATAAATAAATAAAAGTTGTTTTTTTTTTTTTTTTAAAAAGAAATTTTGAATAGTTAATTTTTAAAAATAATTTTATGGAATGAATAAGATTTTACTTTTATTATTAACATAGTTTTGTAGACTCATATTTTTGTAAGGTTTTAATATTTGTGTTTAAGGAGAAAGACTTATTTGAAAGTTTGTTATAATAAATTTTTAGAAAATTAACTTTGTGTTTATTATTGTTAGATTTTATATTATGTATTTTAGAGAGTAATTTCTTATTTTTAGACTTTAAGTCTTTTATTACAACAATTAATGTTTTATATTTAGTATAGGCATCAGATTTTTTTTTTTTTTTTTGAGATATAAAATGTAGCATTAAGTTGAGAAGTAACAGGACCATGAGTGTGAGGCTCTCAAAAATATAATTATATAAGAAGTTTTTAATCATAGTAGGAAATTTTTTTAAAACTTTTGGGAATGTGCGTTGTTTGTTATTATTGAAGAAATTATCATTAAAATTATATATATGTTATATATAAAGAATTATTTATTTTAAACTAGATGTATAGATGTAATGGCGATGTTTGGCCAGTAGATGCCGCAGGCATTGTTTGAAGTCGTTAGGGTGTGTGATTTAAATTTTCAAGTTTGGCTTTTTATAAAGATAATTTTATAAAAGACAATTTTTTATAAAATTAGAATAATTTATTTTAAATATATAAAAAGACATGTTGATATTAGTCGTCTGTCTCTGTTGACAGACTTTTGCTTGGTCGCTGGGAACCTGGGGGTAGGGGGCTCAACAGTGCTAAGACACAACAGGCTGCTGAGAAGCTATAGGCTACCGTGGGAAACACAGCGGTGGACTACAGCACACCAAACCTGCTTTGCAGGACAGAAAATATCTCCTTTAAAAGCAGCTGGTTTGAATTTTATTCTATTTTGAAACAGATAAGCTTTAAAATCGAAGCCACACAGGATTACGTGAGTGGCCCTCGGTCTCTCATGTGGGCAGGGGTAGGCCTCCAGTAGACGGAGCTGAAACCATAGGCACAGACCTGTGACACTGGCTCGGTCTAGCACTGAGGTGTGAAGCCCCATGATGGGCACCAGACATTGTATGAATTACTTATTGGCAACTGATTATATAATGGATTAATATTTATTAAGGGGTTTATATAAACACTTACGGATACAAAATTAAGCCTTAAGGCAATTTTTGGAGAGATGGACTGTGCCACACAGTGACAGCGTCAATCCTCTCTCCGAGAATGCAGGACCAAACAGGGAGCCCAGACAGCCAGCAGCCTGGTCTTCGATGGGGGTTGGCCACGCCCCATCCAGAGTCCTCTAGACCCCTAAGCTATCCCTCTAGGACTCCCTCAGTAACGCCTAAATCCCACTACAGTAGTGGATTTACGGGAGGAAGCTTTAGCATTCTCCCCTCATTCAGCTTTGCAATCATTTCCGGGGGAGGTACCCCATTAATATTCATCTTAGGTGGATTTACAATGGCGTTTGTTTTCATTTATTATTTACTTTTATTTTCTTCACCTTTATTCACTTGGTTTTTTTGTGTATGCGTTCGTGTATGTATGTGTCTGTATGAGGTGCCTGTGTGCCCTAACACATGTGGAGATCATAGGACAACTTGGGAGACTCTTCTGCCATGTGGCTTTGGAGGATCGAACTCAGGTGAGACTTCAAAGCCTGCCTCCACAGTGGCTCAATTCCTCCAACTAGGCCATACCTCCTAATAGTGCCACTTCCTTTGGAAGGCCATTTTCTTTAAACCAACACAGTCCGAGTGGGGTTCTCCATAGAGGGGCAATCCTAGTTTTCTTTCTTGCAGTCTGGCATGGAACCCTGGCCCTTCCTAAGTTTTCCACCACTAAGGGAAGTGCTCCACCACTAAGGGAAGTGCTCCACCACTAAGGGAAGTGCTCCACCACTAAGGGAAGTGCTCCACCACTAAGGGAAGTGCTCCACCACTAAGGCAAGTGCTCCACCACTAAGGCAAGTGCTCCACCACTAAGGCAAGTGCTCTACTACTAAGCAGCATACCAGCCTTTTCCTGAGAATTTATACAACAGTTTGACATTATTGTGACATTTACATTGTAACTAACAAAAGTTTTGGTTCTTATGAGGTGGAGGGGAACCCCAATATTTTACTACTGATCTCATTTTCTTTTCTTTTCAAAGACTCTTGCTGCTTCGCTGGGTCAGATGTTGAAGGAATCTACTGTAAATCAAGCCTCCTGCTTAGTCTGGGGAGAGAAGGAACAGACTGAAATGAGAACCAGCTGCCAGAGCCGGGTGGTGGTGGTACATGCCTTTAACCCTCACACTCAGGAGGCAGGGACAGGTAGATCTCTGAGTTCAAGGTCAGCCTGATCTACAGAGTTAGTTCCAGCATAGTCAGGGTTATACAGAGAAAGCCTGTCTCGACAAATAAAAACAAACAAGAATGTGTGCTACGGGGCTCCGTCTGCCCCTGGGCAGTCACACTTGATGAACCCAGACTAGGAACTCCAAGTCCTCTTCAAGAGGACACTCCTTCCCCACGTCCAGTTTCTCCATGTAGCCCTGGCCAGCCTGGAACTCACTCTGTAGACCAGACTGGTCTCAGACTCAGAGCCCAGCCTGCATAAGAGGACATGTTTTATTTTCTACTCATCAGAGCCATTTTATTTGATGTGCAAGGGCAACCTGGTTATAAGCAGTTAGCTACTATTAAGATTATAGAAAGGTGACATTTCCTTAATAAACAAAGACATCATGTCTCCTGGGGAAGAAATTGACATCACTTTTGGATAGGATCCCCTTTATGGTGTCCCCACTGCATAGCATGTTTGCCTTATGCGGATTTCAGTTTACACAAGTCTTCTGTTGACAAAGGCCAGGCCACTTGTGTACTAAGGAAAAGAAAGTGTGAGCTTTGTCAGAGTTTTCAGACACAGGGCTCACATCCTTCTTCCTCCAAGAGCAAAGCAAGGTAAACCCAGTGAGCACAGACCCAGCAGCACTAGATGTTGTCAGGCACAGCTATTGTTCTGTGGGTGTGTCTAGTGCCAGTTCAGGAAGCACAGTGAATTCGCTAGTTTATCATTCATCAATATAAATTATCATCAGCCAGTCCCTAGCCATTCATCAAATACCTGGTGAGCACAGAGGCCTGCAGTGAGGCTCTGGCCCCTGCAGTCTTGGGATTTACAGATGACTGAGGCATTTTGCAAATAGGTAGACACAGCAAACATGTACCATTTTTTATTGAAACCAAGGTGTCATTGATCATAAGGCATATTGTAGGGGGCAGGTATGTGCACGTCAAGGATCCCGGAACCTCAGACTCATAGAGGAGTGGCAAATCTCTCTTCTGTCCACTGCCAGGGTGAGGCTCTGAGGGAAATTGGCAAAGGCTTTCTCTGGTCCATGTGCAGCCAATGTCTACAATAACCCCCCTCCCAGCTTTATAAATATTTATGACCTGAAGGCTACTCCCCTACAGAGGCTGTTCCTACTGATATTAGCTAAACCCATCCATTTCTCCACCCCACCCCTGCTCAGCTGCACACCATATACTCCACCTCCTCATTCAAATGTATGCAATAATCTTGCCTCTTGTCAACTATATAATAAACACACAAAGCTTCCAGCATGCTGTGGTTTCTCCAGCAGATGGCCTAGAACACCGACCCTAGTTTCCCATGTATGTGTCAGTCTGTCTTTCCTTCATTCCTTTACCACTCAGTCATGTCTGTCTCCCGAGGCCATACATGAATGAGACAACATAGTGTCCCCTCATGTACCAGCAAAACAAGCTATGGCCATGGTCAGACGCCACCAATTCTGAGACCCAGCTCTCCACTTTAGAGATGTGACAATGTGAAAAAAACCTCTTAGGCTGTCTCTGGATGTTGGAGGAATTGCTCAGTTGATAGAAGGCTTTGCCTAATGACCACACCACCACCTAATAAGGCAGTTACGGTGAGTCAAACCTGGGATCCCAGCACTTGAGAGGTGGAGGCAGAAGGAATGTCAGGGTTAGCCAGTTTGAACCAGTTTGAGGCAGATCTGGGCTATATGAGACCTTATTCCCCCACCCCCAAGAGTCTCAAAGAATCTGATCTCTGTGTAAGAATTAACTTAGAAATAAGTTTATTTTTAGTCATGGTAAATTTTTAATAAAGATCTATTTATTTTTTAAATTTTTATGTGTATGTGTGTTTTGCTGTACATCATGTGCATATTTGGTGCATGCTGGAAGCTGGAAATAGATTACAGATGGCTGTGAGCTGCCATGTGGATGCTGGGAATCAAACCTTGATCCCCTGGAAGAGCAGCCAGTGCTCTTAACCGCTGAGCAATCTCTCCAGACTTCCATGGTGAATATTTTAAAGATGAATATGATCCCAACACTCAAGAGCAAAGGCTGGAGGATCACACAAGTTCAAAGCCAGCCCACCTGGCCTATATAAGCAAGGCTTTGTCTCAAAAAAGAAGAAAGAAAACTGTGACATTATAAGAAAAACTGGTAGAAGTTCACTTTTAAGTGAACAGCACAGAGGAACCAGAGCTCAGGGTAGAAGGGAAGGGTCAGGGAGACTCTGGAGGCAGGAAAAGGAGACAGAGTTGCAATGGTTTGACTCTCAGGACAGGGAAGGCCCAGGACATCTGGAGGTGCAGGCCAGCCATCCACGTTATTGAGGAGGCCAAGACAGAACGGTAGGTTAAAAGCCTGCTTGGGCTACAGATGAGTTCAAGGCCAGCCTCAATAGCTTAAGGAGACCCTGACTTCAAATTTAGAAAGTAAAAAGAGAGCTGGGGATATAGCTCAGTGTTAGAGCACTTGCTTAGCATGTGTGAAACCTGAGTTCCATACTTAGTACAAAAACAAGACAGTTGAACACTACCCAGCCTCTAACAAACAAACAAACAAACAAATAAACAAACAAACAGAAAACCAAAACAAGAAAGGAGTCAAGGGCCAAAGCAGGGCAAAGAACTTTTACAGCAAAGGCAAAAATCTAAGCTGAAAAAAAAATCATCTTCTAATAATTCATCTGGATTCTCAGCAGACTTTTAGTAGGTCTTCTGGAAAAGGTAGAACAAAGCTGACTTCGGGACTCACCACAGAGCCCCAGAACAGTGTGGTACTAACACAAACAGACTGCGGGCTGAAGGAACAGACTAGAAACCTTTGTACACACAGCCACGTGACTTCGGTGGATGACAAGATTATCCCACTGAGGAAAGAATAGGGTTCTGACAAATTACACCATTGCTAGTTGTGATGGCTGTTCTTGGCTGTTAACTTGACTATCTGGGATAAACTATAATCCAGAAGGGAGAGGATCACCTGTGAGAGCTTTTTGGATGGGTTTAAAGTGGGTGAACCCATCTCTAGTCTGGACTTTTGAGGTAGGAAGACATGCCTTTGATTTCTATCCTGGGAAAACACACCTTTTATCTGGGCTGTACTTTCTGCTGGAAGCTTATGTGAGGGTGTGGATGATGGAGGGTTTTTCTCTTTGTTGGCTTGCCCTCACCTTGCTAGCATACACGTTCCTTCACTGGCATTGAAGCCTACTCTTTTGGGATTCCAGCGTATACAGAAGACCATCTGAGACATCTGACCTCGTGGGACTGAGGAACTACTAGATTCTTGGACTTTCCTTCACAGCAAGCCATTGTTGAATTAGCTGGATTGCTTCCTGTAAATTATTTCAACGAATTCCCCTTTTATATACATAGAGGGATTTATTCCATGAATTCTGTGACTCTAGAGAACCCTGACTAATACCCTAATGTTGGAAATTTAGATGAAAAAAAGATGGATCAAAGAACTGAAATAAAAGATCTTTGTTGTTGTTTTTGAGACAAGTCCTTACTATGTAGCCTTGGCTAGCCCAGAACTCACTATCTAGACCAGGCTGGCCTTGAACTAATAACCATGCCCAGTTACATTATAGCAAAAATTTAACAACTTGGTTTTGGCAAGGATTTCTCCAGTATGGCACCAAAAATATAGGAAACAAACCACAGAAAGAACTTGGTGAAAATCAGTGGGCACTGTTAACAGAGGAAAAGACCATGGAAGGAGAAAATATTTGTAGACCAATATATCAGATTAAGAATAGGAATTTAAAACTGTAAAACACCAAAACACACAGCTAGATTAAAAATGGGCAAAGGGGCTGGGGATATGACTCAGAGGACAAAATACTGAGCATACAGCTCAGAGACTGGGGTTCAGAACCCCAGCACCCATAGCAAAGCTAGTGGGCATGGTGTCCCACCTGAGATCCCAGTGATTGGGAGGCAGAGGAGGGAGGTCCCCAGGGAAAGCTGAAGAGTGGCCAACTCTGGGATTAGTGAAAACCTTATGTCACTAAATAAAGAGTGACCAAAGAAGACGTTTGATATCAAGTCCAAATCTCCATATGCACACACATGTATTCCCATGTGTGTCCCAACACGTGAAAACACACACACACACACACACACACACACACACAAATGAGCAAAAGATTTGAAAAGACATTTGTCCAAAGAAGTTCTATATATGGCCAAGAAACACACAGAGATGCTCAGTTCACAAATTATTAGGAAAAGGCAAATCAAGCCCACAATGAGATACCACCTCTCCCTCAGAAGGATGGCTAGTGTCAAAACCAAACATAAACAAACAACAACAATAATAAAGCTAAAAAATGTCAAGCATTGCTGGAAATTAGAGAAAATTGGAGTTCATGTCCCACATGGTGACACATGCCTGTAATTCCAGCATTTGGGAGGTAGAGCTGGCTGGGTCAGGAGTTCAAGGCCAGCCTTGGCTATTGTACTGAAGGAAAAAAAATTCTAAGACGAATAGAAAGTCTTGTGTATTGTTAGTGGAAATATAAAGAGTAAGGTGGTAGAAAACATTCAGTTCCTCAAAAATGTAAATAGAGAAAGAATACATAATTGTTCAACATATATAATCACTAAAATAAGAAAGAACAGGGTCTCAAAGTGATATTTGCTCACCTCTGTTCACAGCTTATTCAAAGCAGTTAAAATGTAGAGGCAAACAATGTGGTGGTTTAAAAGAAAATGAGCCCCCAAAGGAAAAGGCACTATTAGGAGGTGTGGCTTTGTTGGAGTAGGTGTGGCATTGTTGGAGGAAGTGTGTCACTGTGGAGGCGGGCTTTGAGGTCTCATATATGCTCAAGTCACACTCAGTGAGACAGTTCACTTCCTGTTGCCTGTGAGTCAAGATATAAGAACCCTCAGCTCCTTCCCTAGTACCACATCTGCCTGCATGCTTCCTTGTTTCCCCACTATGAGGATAATGAACTGAACCTCTGAACTGTAAGTGAGCCACCACAATTAAATGTTTTTCTTTATAAGAGTTGCCATGGTCATGGTATCTCTTCACAGCAATAGAAGCCTTAACTAAGACACAAACCAAATATCCATTGATAGAAGAATGGACAATCAAAAGGTAGACTGGATCCATAATGCAATACTACCTACTCAAAAAGGCTGGGAATTCTGAGACACTGTGTCCTAGTTAGAGTTACTATTGCTGTGATGGAACACCAAAGCAACCAGAAAGGAAAGAGTTTATTTAACTTATGTTTACAAATCACTGTTCATCAGTGAAGGAAGTCAGGACAGGAACTCAAACAGGGCGGGAACCTGGAGGCAGGAGCTGACACAGAGGCCATGGAGGGTGCTGCTTATTGACTTGCTCCTCATGATTTGCTCAGTCTGCTCTTTTTTTAAAAATAGAACCCAGGACCACTAGCCCAGGAATGGCTATGCCTACAATTGTTTGAGCCCTCCCTCATCAATCACTGATTAAGAAAATGCTGGATCATATGGAAACATTTTCTCAGTTGAGGTTCTTTCAGATGACTCTAGCTTGTGTCAGGTTAGTGTTAAAATAGCCACAATACACTGTAATGTACATTATATTAGTAAATTGTCATGTGGTTTTTTTAAGATCTTGAGAACAGACTCTGAGCAAGGAGACTGTATCTTGTATCCTTGTCCTGGGTCAGGCTGACCCTCTAACTCCATAACAAGAGAATGGAAATTAGCAAGCAGCAAAGAGTATCAAAGCATCATATGATTGACTCATAACAGGTCAAAGTGCCACATACAAGTAACTCTGAGTGCTCTGGTGTGACTGGGTCATCTCTACCAGCTTTCCAACTTCCAAAGCTTAGAAACTTCATGGAAGAGACAATGGTAAGAGCCTAAGAGCTGGTATGTAGAGAGGAGAGCTATGAGATGCTGACTTCCACACATGATATAGCTGCTGCACTCACCAGCTCACAGAAGCTGTGATTTCCTGAACAAGACCTGTACAAGATCAAGTCGGTCAAAATTCCAGGATGGATGGAGAAGGCTCTCCTGGGGCCCAATGCCCATTGGACGACTTAGAGGCTGTTGAGTGCTCCAGAGGAAGTAAGAGTCACTCTCTTTCAGGCACATGGCCACTGGTAGGTTGCTCGTACTCCAGGGGATGGTCACACACCCACGGGAAGCACTCATTAGACTTGGGGTTATTAATAACAATAAAAATAAAGTTAAAAGACATGAATTTGCGAGTGAGATGGAATGGTGATGCTAGCTGAGGTAATGGTGGATGAGTATGATCAATATACACGGTAGAAAGGTATGAAACTTTCAAAGAAGAAAAACTATTATTTAGGAAAATGTCCTTGAGAGCAGCTAGAAAGTAAACTATTTCCAACAGGAGTTATTGATGTTTATGTAATAAGACAGAAATGTCTGCCATGGAAACGGGAAGGGTGAGACTTCTCCATGGAGAGGACACTGTCAGGGATGCCCCCATTGGGGAACTCTACCTGGCTAACTCCGATTTCTCTGTTAGTTTCTGAAGGATGGTTTTTAAGTGCCTGGTTTGATGGTGCTATATATATATATTTTAATTTTTATATGGAAACCTTACCCAAGAGGACACTTTACCTGGCCTGGGAAGCTCAATCAGGAATTTCAGCTGGCGTCCTTGATGGGTCTTCTGTAGTTTGTCCCTGTTGGATGTTCGTAAGTCCTAAGTCCTCGGTCTGGTGGCACCATCTTTTGTTTGCTCTCTCAAGTGGGCTACTCCAGTCTCTGCTGCATGTTGCTAGCAACTTGGCGATGGTTTGCTATCTGCTGAGTCTGTCTACTACTCACTATTTTTTGTCTACTTTTTCTTAGTAAACTCACTCAAAACTGAATACACGGCCATCATAGATTATTCGGTGGACCTTATAGACCATGCATATTGCAATATGGGTAAACTTTGAAGACATCATGCTAGGTGAAATGAACCAGTCACAAACTAACCACTGATTCAGCTCACATGAGTTACATAGAGGAGGAAAAGAAAATGGTGTGAGGAAAGGTGGACTCTTCTTACAGAGCATCTCTCTCTGGGAATGTGAAAATGTTCTCGAGCTGGATGTGATTCATGCACAACAAATGAATGTATTTAATGCCACTGATTGATGTACAAAATAGCTACGGTGATAAATCTAACCCAAACTTTCACAGTGGCCCTAATTAACATATACACAAAAGATAATGGGACGTATCCAAGGCCCACAAGTGAAGGACCTCACCCAGGAAGCAATCAATGAAAACATGAGTTGGAGAGAAAAGCTCACTGGGTAAAGGCACTTGCTCCAGAACCTGGTGACCTGAGTTCAATCCCGGGGACCCAGAGGGTGGAAGGAGATAACCAACACCTGCAAATGTCCTCTGACTTCCACACATATGCTGTAGCATGTGCCCACCAGTGAATGAATGAATGAATGAATGAATGAATGAATGAATTTAACAAGTGAAGGCCCAGAGAGTAGATAGGAGATTTTTTTCTTTCAAATGAGTTAGGGAATGTAAACTGGGGCCAGAATGCAATAGGCTTGTGGGGAGGGAATTTATTTTCTAGGCAGCAAAACACTCTGGAAAGATTCCCACTCTCATGAATATCCAGTCTCCAGAATTTTCTGAGAAGATGATCTGACAACTAGTTCTTCCTCTTCCTTTCTTAGGCCTAGAAGCAATAATAGTAGGGTCTTGCACAGTTCTTGTGCCCTGGGCCCCTGGCCTTTAGGAGTGTGAGGCTAGGCAGAGGTGACTATCACAGACTGTCCCAGAAGGAAGAGCACCTTTCCTGATTCCCAGACATAGATGTTTCATGTCAGGAACAGAGGCTGAGGAACCACCAGGATGTGAGTGGATGGTTGTGGGAGGAGGATCCAAGGATGCTAGTGATGGGGGTGGAAGTGGTGTGCACAAAGATTTGCAAACTTCGATGGGCTTTTGTCATGTGACAGTGGGGGCCTGGGGCTGTGGTTCATCCTTAGGTTGGTGCATTTCCAGAGGACTACTGTGTAAATGATGGAGGGGGTTGGGGGTGGGCTAGCTTTTAGGTTTAATGTTTCTCTTTATACAGCAAGAAACATTTTAGATTTTATTTGAAATTTGGTCAGAGAATGCAGGATATATACCTCCCCAAGTCCCTGGGAGACAGAAAAATGGTACCCAAAGGGGTATATATGGGGATCTTGGCAGGTCATCACATAGCAGCAGAACCTCCGCCATGGAAGAGGATGATGGGGAGCTTTCTGGACATGGTCAGTTTGAAGTTGGGCGAGTGAAGGCACTGAGGGAAATCAGGAGGGTCTCAGTGAATCTCTTTGACGTCAAGGGATGGGTTTCCACAGTGAAACACTTACCATGCATAGTCATTAAGTAGGCTAGTGGATAGGGCTCAGCTCCCAGGGAGAAGAGGAGCCAGAGAGAGGCCTGAGGACACGTGGTACTCTCTAGACAGGCTGCCTCACTTGCTCATCATGGTTGGCTGGCCTCAGTGGATTTTGCTCTTCTGAGCTCAGCATTCTTTCGGACTGTTTTGGGAATATTCACACCACTGTAAAAATTTTCTCAGGCACCTGGACTAGAGGAAACCTCTGGCTTCTCTGTTTTGTAGGGGGAGAATGCAGCAGCCACAGTGTCAGGAAGGGAGGCAGGTGCTTTGTGGGTTTAGAGTTTGACACAAATGGAACCAAGCCAGGGTTTGGTGACAAGGGCACCCTCTGAGATCCCTTTCTGTTTTAGAATGCCTGAAGTTAGTAAGTTTTAAAGAAAAAAAAAGTTTAAATCTGGATATGGTGATGTATGTACAATTGTATTTTCTACACTCAGGAGTCTGAGACAGGAGAGTTGCTGTGAGTACTGGGTCAATCTGAACTCTATGAGAAGACTTTGGCTCAAAATACTCTTAACAAAAGAAGCAGCCTCCAGGTGTGGCAGTATACATCTGTAAAGCCAGCACTTGGGAGGCAGAAACAGATGGACCTCTAGGTTTGAGGCAGCCTGATCTACATAGTGAGTTCTAGGCCAGCCAGGGCTACATAGTGCTCCCCCCCCCACCTAAACACAAATAAATAAAAAGAAAGATAAAAGGGTTTTATTTTGGTCCATGAAGTGGAGGCTGCAAAGTTCTCAATTGGGTGCCAGTATCTATTCATCTTCTGGTGAGGGCCTCATGTTGTCCTTACATGGTAGGCGGGAGGTGGTAAGGCATGAAGAGGGAGGTGGACTTCTATGACCACTAATCCGCTTGATAGCAGATTCTCCAAGTTCTCACCACCCTCAGCATCACCACATTGGAATCAAACCTCAGCATAAGTTTCGGTGTGGACAAGCCCTATCCAACATTTACCAAGCTTATAAGGATACAAGGGGTCACAAGCAGGATAGGCAGATGGAAATTTTGAGATCTCAGCATTAAAAGGACAAAATAAGATGACTTCATATTAATTTAATTTGTTTATCTTTGTGTGACTAGTATATGTGCAGTGTGTGTGTGTGTGTGTGTGTGTGTGTGTGTGTGTGTGTGTGTGTGTGTGTAGGCTGATAATCGAAACAGAAACAGTCTCTTACTCATCCTGGAGCTCACTGATTGGCTAGGCTGGCTAACCAATGAAGGATCAGAAACAGTCTCCTACCCACCCTGGAGCCTTCTGATTGGCTGGATAACTGATGAGCCCTAGGAATACCCTTCAGTGCTTGGCTTACAGACAGGTGCCATGCTCTGTGGCACTTTTAATGTGGGTACTGGGGGGTGTGTGTCCAAACTTAGGTCCTGATGCTTGCTCAGCAGACCCTTTACCAAATGAGCCGTTTCCTCAGTCCCTATTGTATTTACTCTTTTGAGACAGGGTCCCACCATCTAGCTTAGACTGACTAGAGCCTTATGAGCCTCCTATCCTGACCCCACTGAGGGCTGGCATCGCAAGTGTGTGCTGCCATGCTAGCAGGACAGGCAACTTTTGGTGCCTTTTTCTAAAAGTAGATTAACTACCTCCTCACAGATTTTTGTCCTTTTCCTAAGTACAGACCAAATGCCCCTGGGATTGAAGAGAGTGCCATCAGAAGAGGGTAGAGGGTGTGGAGGCCAATTCTGTCTCCAGATGGAGAGAAGGGGGACAGGGAGGGGCACAGAGAAGGCAAAGGACACTTGGTGTTATTTAATCAGGGTCTCTCTTTGCAGTACAAACGCATAGGGATGGAGTACCGTCTGAGGCTGAGGTGTCATTTAATCCCAGAGGCTAGGAAGGGGGCAGGAGCATCTCTTTTCCTGTTGGAGACTCTTTAATCTTATATTCTCTAGTGGCTTGACTAAGAACAGGAGGAGATCTAAAACACGGGCTGTGTATCTTCTCCTGGTCATAGCCCATGGTTCCTGCAGTCTTCTTACACCCATGCCATCACCCTAACCCTGGTGGCCTGGTCTCGGGCTGTCTCATCCAGGCTTTCTCCCCTCAGCTCATACTGACACGCCTTGACTGTTTTGGCCTAGTCAGCGCTGGTCCAGGCCCCTCAGGCTTGAGCACCTGTGACCTTATCCCTGCCCCCAGCTCCTCCTCCAGTGTCTGCAATGTCACTTCCCTTCCCTGTCGAGAGACTCCTGTGCTTCCTCGTTAGATGTAGGAGTGATGCTCTCAAGCCTCACGACAAACCAGTCCTGACCCTGTCTTGGCACCAACTCAGAGAGAACTCAGAAGCTGAATCACCCACACCAGCCCAACACCCTCTTAATGCCTGTAATTATGGTCTCTTTTCCACACCTTGAATCATGCAACCCCAAGTCTGAAATGAGGGGTGTCCTGTGCCTGCTGAGGCTTTACAAGCAGTACACAGACTCCTTTTCTTTGGAATTCAGGGGTGCTGCCTACCCCTGGCTTCTGTTGAGGAGGAAGTAATGCATATGATTACTAAAAGATCATTTTCCCGCTGTTTGTCTTGGCTCCGGTACTTCAGAATTCAAACACTTGTACTCTTGACCCTGCAGTGGTGGCAGGCTTTGGGCCTGCTTCCTGTCTGATCACTAAAATACTTCTTCTCAAGGAGTTTTGGTTGAAGTCACTGGCCTGATAATTAATTATTATTACTATTTTTCTGCAGGGTTGGGGGATGAAGCCCAGAGCCTCTTACAGGCCTGGCTGGCACTGTACCATCATACCATTTCTTTTCTTTCTTTCTATTTTTCCTTTTTTCTTTTTCTTCCCTTTCTTCCTCCTTCCCTCTCTCCCTCCCTTCCCTCCTTCTCTCCTTCCTTTCCTTGATTGCCTGCCTTTTTTTTTTTCCCTCTTGGGGAGACAGGTTCTCTCAAGTAACCCAGGCTGACCTCAGGCTTCCTATGTGGCCAGGATGACTTTGAACCTCTGACATGCCCCCCCCCCTTCTCTCTCCCACAGTGCTGAGTCTATAGGTGTGCACTGCCACACCTGACACCCTGCTGCCAAGCTGAACTCAAGGAATGCTCACATCTAAGGCTGAGTGCTACCTGTTGAAATACTGGAGATGTTTAAAATGATTTACCAGTTCCTAAAAAGTTCTCTTGGGCACACAGTCCAGTTGAATCATATAAGAGATTCTGGTCTTTCAGATTCCAGCTTGGTGCCTGACTTGGTCATATCTTCTTTGGACCAGCCCTCTGGCTCTCCTCAATCTGCTGGGCCACAAAGGGAAGGCCACACCCACTTTATGGGCATTCTAGAGATGCCAACATTGGCAAAGAAAAGAGACGATTAAATTCATTAAGACCCATGTGTGGTGTCAGCGACTCTGCCAACCACTTTATCTCAGTATCATTTAAATTAATTTGACTGCAGAGAAGGTTGTGTGAACGTGGGTGTCTAGTATTAGAAGTTGTTTTGTATAATTTGAAGTTCTAGTTCCTCGGGGGAAGTTAATGTTTCTGAGCTCAGCTTCTAATACCTCCAGACTCAATGGCTGCCTGTCACAGGACTTAGCTATGAAGGGAGGGGCTGGGGCAAAAGCCAGAGCAGTTTACAAACATTCGATGCTCTTAACTGATGTCCATGAAAAATTCTTCAAATTGCTGTGTGATACTGATCTTGTCAGGCTTTCCCAAATGCCTATCTTTCCCATCAGGGCTGTCTGTCCAAGTTAAAGACAGCTTACTGGAATAGTTCTGTATGCTTTTATCCAACCCAGAATTTAAATATACCCTGTGATTACATTGCAATGCCAATTAAAAAAAGGGGAGAGGGTGGTCAGAGCCCAAACTCACTCTGGCAGCCCTGGGGTGGGCATTCTAAATTCTGGGAAGGAGGCTCTTTTTCTGGGGAGAGGCTGGTGGTTTTTTGCAGCTTTTTGTTTGAAGACTGAATGGACTTTGGGGCATTTTATCTTAAGCATCCAAATGGTGCAAGAAAGCAATGCGGCTACTGTTCAGCTGACCTCTTTCTACTGTAAAGAATTTGTACCACGTGAAGTGAGTTCCAGAAACCCTGAATAGGCTCAGCACACCTGAGACCTGGTGCATGGCGAGGCTTCCTGTCCCCAGAACAGGAGGCATTTAAAGGAGCAGAGAGCGGTGGAATGGTTACCTAGGCAACAGGGAATCAGGCACTTGGTAGGAAGCCTTACCTTACTTACTCCTTGGATGTTGAGAGAGAAAAGTCATCCATGTCCTTGCCCTAGAGCCTCACTCATGAATACTGAAGTAGGGACCACACAATCTTTTCCCCAAGCTGCTCTCATTTCCACCATCTTCAAGAAGGACCCCCTGTGGGTGTTATGTACGACCTTCATTCTGGTGCCCAAGCCCCACTCCATGAACCCTGTCAACTGAGTTAGCCCCAAGTTGGTGTGAGAAAATGTAACATCTAATATTACGGGCCTGGGCCACACAGATAAACTACCATGCATTGTACTAAGAGCTGTTGATGCCTTTCAGTCACCTGACCTTGGTAGCAACTGAATAAGTGACCTTGGTCTAAAACAATTGCTCCAATGTTCTGATGCTCTGCATCGGTCACTGTTGTGGCGGAGCGGATGTTTTCAGGCTGTTGCCAGAGCCAATGTTACCATTAGTGATATTTTTCAGTTTGTTTTTTTTAGCAATAGACAGGGTCTCATTACATACCCCAGCCTGGCTTAAAGGTTTTATTTATTTTTATTCTATGTGTATGAGTGTCTTGTGTGCATGCACATACATGCACTATGTGCAAGCCTGGTGCCCGAGGAAGCTAGAAGAGATGTCAGATCCCCTGGAACTGGAGTTACAGTTAATTGTGAGTCACTATGTGGATGCTAGGAACTGCACCCAGGTCATGAACTTCCCCTGCTGCTGATGTTGCCCAGGCAGCACTCACATCTCTGGCCCTGTTCTTGCTTTGATTAGGGAGCTGATTGGGCTGGGAAGATATTGTCCAGCTGCATTCAGGGCTCTGGGAAAGGTTACAACCTGGCTTCTGCTCATAGCTTCTGACTGCATGGGCAGGCTGGAAGGGGCAGGGACCCTCCATTATGTCTGTCTCAGTCTTCTTGGAGAAGCCCTCTGTGGAAGCAAGCAATCTTGTTGCTTCACACATATGTATAACCTAAAACAGAACTTTGGAGGTGTGGAGGGCAGAGCAGTCTGAGAGAGCCAGAAGAGCTGATTCCTGGGAGGGGAAAAACCCAAGAGTCCTGTAGTTGGTCTCAATCCTTGAAAGCACAGCAAGGGTACAGGTAAGGGCCAAGAGCATGGAGCACATCCAGGTAGGTGGTGAGGAAGGAGCACATCCAGGCTAGAGGTGAGGAAGGAGCACAGCCAAGCTAGTGGTGAGGAAGGAGCACAGCCAGGCAGGTGGTGAGCATGGAGCACAGCCAGGCTGGTGGTGAGCACAGAGCACAGCCAGGCTGGTGGCGGGGAGGACAGACATGAACTGTGAGGTCAGGACTATGGTCCTGCTTCTATTTATACCCACTGGCTTTTGCCCTTCATATTTTAAAGTTTTATTTTTATTTTTTGACAGCATAACTGTGTATATTTACTGGCCAGTGTTGTTTGTTTACATGTAAACACAGTGCAAAGTTCAAAACAAGCTCACTTTCCCATTTTTCTCTTACCCTCACTGTCTCCAACATCTGGTAACTGCTACCTCATCCTACTCCTATAAAATTAACCACTTGAAGCAGTTTACATGTACATGAAGCCATTCAACATCTGTCTTCCTGTGTCTGGCTTCTTTCACTTAGCACAGTGTCCTCTAGGTTTATCTGTGTTTCGAGTGGACAGAATTTTTTATTTAATAATTGTTTTAAAATTAAAATCAATTAAGATATTCATGTTTTTGAAACAGGGTCTCATATATCCCAGACTACCTTAGAATTCATTGTAGCTAAGGACAATCCTAAAATTCAGATCCTCCTATCTCCACCTCCCAAGTCATAGATTTTATGCCTTAGTTCCTAGAAATTAATTATTAGTTGATATATAAAGACATACACATTATACATACTTTCAAAAAAAAAAAAAAACCTGTATGTGTTTGCACAATCCTGGGCTCACAGGAGGAGGTCAGATGTCAACTTGTGGGAGTCTGTTTTCTCCTATGCCATGTGGGTTCCAGGAACTGAATGAACTCAGGTCATTAGGCTTGATGTTAGGCTGCCCTTATCTGCTGAGTCAGCTCTCTGGGCCCCTTCACTGTTTATTTTTAGTATATTTTTTCTTCATCCGTTCATCTGTGGGTAGACTTATGTGTTGACTCTATGTCTTGGTCTGTGTCAGTAGATTAGAGCTACATGAAACATGGAAGTGCCAATGTGCCTGTTATGTGCCCTGTCCATTTCATACCCTTTAGGACTATACTCCAAATTGGGTCATAATGTACAGCTATTTTTAATTTTTGAGGTATTCTCATGTGGTTTTCATAATGGCCTGTAGTATGTGGTTTCTGGTCTAGCCCTGAGGTTTGGACCCACTCACAGCCCCACTGCCGCTTAGCACCAAATAATCACACAAAGGCTTATATTAATTTTATGCTGATCGACCTAGGGCTCAGACATATTGCTAGCTAGCTCTTGCTCTTAAACTAACTCATTATTTTTATCTTGTTCAGCCATGCGTCTCTGTACCTCTTCTCAGCAGCATTTCAGCTTCTTTCCTCTGTGTTTCCTGGCATCTCTGCTCTGTTATCCCTTGAACTCAGTGAGATCCAGAACGATCTCTGCCTCCCAAGTGATGAGAATAATGATGTGCGCTACCTCTGCCTGGCTTGATTGTGGTTGGATCTCTTCTCTGATATTCCAGACTGGTTTTATTAAATATATAACATATCACCAAAATGACCATACTATTTATACTTCCCACCAAATCCTGTTCTTTTTGGTAAACCACCCAAAGAGCTGTGATTTTGCTTAGCAGTTCTAGACTAGAGATGTCCATCTGCTAACCGGTGTCTTCCAGCGCTACCTCAGCAGAATGGCCCTCTCAGCCTCACCTTTGACTTCATTCCTGCTGCCTGAGCTCTGTCCACAGGATCCTCCAATACCATTCCTGGGCAGACTGCCCTCAGCACCTGCCTTTTGCTGGACTTTGCCTGTGAACTGTCTATTTAACTGTGATTTAACTAATGATTGACAGTTATGGGGTATTCCTGTCTGGATCTTATGGCTGGGCTAGCAATTCTAAAAGCTTCCTTTTGGGGAGGCTGTCACCATTGCAGCTGGCTCAGACAGGCTCCCTACAGTTCCCCTTTAGGGGTAACTCCCACCCCCTTTCATTACCCCTTGCATTTCTCAACAGTTACAAAGCTGTGGTGCTGTCCCAATGTTGCTCTGGGATCTCAAGGCCTTTTCTGATTGTAGAGGGTTCAGAGTTCAGTTTTCTTTCTTCCCTCCCTGGCCCCTGGCACTCTCACCCGGACCTTGCCACCTCCCCTGCCTGCTCTTCTGTTTGCCTTCAAAGATTGTGTCTCCTTATTACCTGAAACAGAAGTCCATTGCAAAGCTGCCCTCATGCGTGTTTCTAGCCCTGATGCTTTTGTGTTTTGCAGTGCTAGGGTGGAACACAGGGCCTCTTACATGCTGAGCAAGGCCTCTGATACTGAGCCATGCCCCCATCCCTCAGCCCTGATCAAATGTCATGAATTTCTGCCAAGCTAATTAGAAAGCTAATAACCTGCTTTAATTTCCATACTTTTCATGTGACTCATTTTCAATATGAAGTAACAGGGAGTTACTTCATTTCTATTTCCCTCTACTCAGGCATGAGAATAGCTTGTCTCTGTGATCCCTCAGTCCTCTGCTATGTAGCCTGAGCTGATGTCAGACTT